>LSSL01003843.1:0-14656 GCA_001953115.1 Smittium mucronatum | reverse complement strand
AAAATTGCAAATTAGGATTATTATTTTTATTAAACTAGTTTATACCATCCATTTCACCACATAACTAATACCCTCAGTGCGAGTAGCTAAGGTAAAAAGTACATCTTTATTCTTTTGAACCAATGAAAAAACCTAAAAAAAACACCAAAGGTCAATATTTTTGACTGAGTCGGTTAAAAAGCTTACAGACTCAGTGAATTCGGAGGAAACCGATAAAAAAACTGATTGTTATTCTTAAATAGATAATCGGTAAACGAGGTAAGAACTAATCATTTAATATATTTAACTACAAATTCGAGAATAAAATAGTCAAACCATATATTTAGAGACTAAATGCGTGCTTTTTTGCCCTAAAAAATAATATTAGTTCTATATAGAATGGTTAATTTTAAAGTTTTCTAAGCTACGATCTAAATAGAACAAAAGAAAAACATTAAGGTTGTTGAAGATGTAACCAGGGAATAAACGGAAAGAATTTTCAAAATAAATCACTGGTTTTATTTAATTTTAATTTTCAGATAAGGTAAGGTTATTTTAATGTAAGATTTTAAAATCTAAACAGAAAAAATAATAGTAAAACAGGTCACAAGAGGTTTAATATACTATTGATTCTGATCTTGAATCTGCCGATCTAAAATATTCTTGCCAAACTTTTATTGCAGATATAAAAGCTGATATAAATTTTTTTTCAACAAAACCTAATAGAAAACTATTTAATGTTTAGAACATAAGATTTATAGTCTCCGTAAAACAATCTACATAACCAAAAAAAAACTATCAGCAAAATTTTTATTTCCTAGTTGTGATTACAGACTCAATTCATATTTTAATGGATATGGGGTTTTAAATTTTATTAAAAATATTTAAAAAACGATTAATGGAATTGGGCTAAGCTAAATGGTATATATATATATATATATATGTGTGTGTGTGTGTGTGCTAGGAAAACCTTTTCGTTATTGGAAAGTTGTCCTAAATCAAGACCGTTGGATTTTGAAATAATTTCCCTGAAGTACTAAAGATCTGAAATTTTGTGTCAAATGGCACCCGTGGAATTGATAAAGTTAAAATCATTTCTGTAATAGGAAATATATATAATAAGAAAAATCATTAACCTTTATAAGGTGAGTTTTTTTAATGAAAAAACCCCTCAGAAACAAATATAGACTTTAAGATCAAAAGTGAAAAATTTTGTTGTTTATTTATCCACTAATCCTTGAATTTAATAAACAAACAACCCTACTATTGTATTTCCAATGGATTAATTTGATTTATCAAGGCTTTGTGCTAATGGCTTTCATTTTTTAGGGATCTGCGAATATATTATATATATAATTCCCTAGAAAGCTCTGAAACCATTGAATCTTATACCAACTTTATTAAAAATGCGAAAAAAACATCGATTTTATCTCAAAAAGTGAAAAATTAGTTATCGTAAGTGGTTATTTAAAAGTGATATAAGACTTTTTTTTCATAAAGAGCTACCAATTATAAAAAATCCTAGATGCCTTTTTTATATAAACCTAATTTTTTTTGGAAATATCAAAAAAAATGATAAAGAGCTTTTTTTTACTGTCGCAAGAGAGCTCTATATGAAATATTTGTGGTAAAAATGGAGAATATCAGAAGTATATTTAATATATAATAAATTAAATTAAAGTGATATGATTTGAAAATGGGGTTTCTCATGATTCCCTATACCAAGATACGAAATAGTTTCATAAAATACATCAGATCATGTTAATGTTTGGTTTTTGAATGAAAGAGAAATTCCATATTTAGATCTATATTTAGCTTTATATCAAAAGTATGCATAGTTATTTTTGGCAAATACTAAAAATTTATAACAAAGCTAGAGATTACTCGCTAAAATCCTGAAAAATCATCCAAATTAATATATAGTATGGTACAAATATTATTTTAATCCGATTTGGAGAAATTTTTTTTTAGTTTAGAGCTTTCAGGGTGTAAAATAAATGTAGTCAACGTTTCAGAAAAAATCTGTGCCCTAAATTATATATAATAATACGGAATACCTTTTATTCACTTTTGAAAGTTAACTAATCATCCAAAATAAATCATGAATCCTTTATAGGTGACGTATAAAAAATAAAATCATTATTATTTCCTAAATATAACATTCAAATCCACTTGAAAAATTATTCATAAAAGGGAAAATTAATTAATTCCGCCTAAAATAGGATGCTATTTGTGAAACCAAAAAAAGAAGATTTTTGAATTTTGGAGAGAGTGATGATAAAATAAGCATTTATAGTGGAAAATATGTAAACTATTGGCACAAAAAAAGAAAAATTAGGGATAAAACAATATCAAATTTAAAAATCTATAGATTTTTTAGGATAGTTGATAGATTTTTATCATCATTATTTCACAAAATTTAAATATACTGAGCAAAAAAAAAAAAATCTATTTCGAATTATACTTCAAAAAAAAATTGAATTATTTAATCTAATTAAGCACCATTCTTTATATTTCTTACTTAAAAAATTGATCAAGAGAAAAAAGTTTAAGAATTTTTAAAAAACCACTATAAAAATGTAGCCGTTTTTTAATATATTCTAAAAAATGCACATTAGATTGCAAATAAATCAAAATAAAAAAACTTTTTCTGTAAAAACAAAATAGATGGTACGAGAAATTATGAAATCAGTTGAAAAATAAACATTAAACACATAATCTCTTAAAAATAAAAAAGATTCAGTGCTAAAGGCTTAGATATCAAATCTGGTTTTCAAATTAGTATTTTTTACTTATCTCGAAAATCCAGAATCTAAAAAAATAGTATATTAAACCTCTTGTGACCTGTTTTACTATTATTTTTTCTGTTTAGATTTTAAAATCTTACATTAAAATAACCTTACCTTATCTGAAAATTAAAATTAAATAAAACCAGTGATTTATTTTGAAAATTCTTTCCGTTTATTCCCTGGTTACATCTTCAAAAACCTTAATGTTTTTCTTTTGTTCTATTTAGATCGTAGCTTAGAAAACTTTAAAATTAACCATTCTATATAGAACTAATATTATTTTTTAGGGCAAAAAAGCACGCATTTAGTCTCTAAATATATGGTTTGACTATTTTATTCTCGAATTTGTAGTTAAATATATTAAATGATTAGTTCTTACCTCGTTTACCGATTATCTATTTAAGAATAACAATCAGTTTTTTTATCGGTTTCCTCCGAATTCACTGAGTCTGTAAGCTTTTTAACCGACTCAGTCAAAAATATTGACCTTTGGTGTTTTTTTTAGGTTTTTTCATTGGTTCAAAAGAATAAAGATGTACTTTTTACCTTAGCTACTCGCACTGAGGGTATTAGTTATGTGGTGAAATGGATGGTATAAACTAGTTTAATAAAAATAATAATCCTAATTTGCAATTTTCACCTAGTAAATGATAAGTTGACCTGTTAAAATAAACTTAAAACAAAGATATAATTTTTCTGTTAGATTAATATCGATTTTTCTTTATAAAAAAGAAAAGATTTATTCTTATTGACAAAAATAAAAATTTTCGATCTATTTGATTAGTTTTTAATTTTTTGAAATAATAAAAATTTTCACATTCCCATTAAAATTGTTTGCATATATTTTAAAAACTATCCGATATGTTTCAAATTTTATAAATTTGACTTAGAAAAATAATATAAAGGTAAAAAAATAGCCTATTAATGCCTTTTTTCTTTGAAAATGAAACAGCCACCTTTAAAATGTTCATTCTGTGGATTTTATACATAATTGATGTCACCATTATTGGTAAACGTGTGTTAATTTTATATTAGCTTTAGAAATAATGTAAAAACAAGATTCAACATCTGAGCACGACTCATATTCCAGAGTTTTTATTATTTTATTCATTAAAAGAGATCACTCTTAATGACATAAATTATTTTTGATTACAAAAATAATTTTTTATTGGGGTTGTTTAGCGCTGAGACATTTATATCTAAGCTTACTTATTTTTTAAAAAATGTTTCAAGGGATGCATCGAAATTTGACTCAAATTTTTGACCAATTTGCTTTTCATTGAATGGAAAAATCTTAATTAAAATTTTCAAAAGCTTTATTTTATCTTTGATAAGCCACTTAGAGGCCGAAAAAATATTCTTAAAACATAAATAAATCTTAATTATTACGAATTTTAAATAATATAACGTTTAAATCAACAAAAATCCCTACAATAATATTTAAATTCATTAAAATCTACTCTAATATGTGAAATTTCTTATTTATTTATATTTTATGGAATAATTAAATCAACTGTTGTGTTTAAAACCCAATTAATATGCCAAAATAAACATTTTAATTATTTAATAATGATATCTTTTAGTACCAACGCTTTATTATGGTGGCATAATTCCAATTGATCTGGGTATAGTTATATTTAAACAATTTTAATTTAACAAAATTAATTGAAGCATACACATTTCGGCCATTTGAGTTTATGTGAAATTTATAATTCTTTTTAATTACTTTCTTTTATTTACTAATTTAATTCGCTATTAAAATATATTTCAATTTTTGTAGCAATTTTTCTAATTAAATTTACAAAAAAATTTATCGATTGTACACTTTTTTAACTCTAATACAAAAGATTTACACTATATATCACTAAAGATTTGGGTGGGGGGGGGATCCATTTGGAAAGTATATTTTTTGATTAATAGTAGTAAGAATTAAATTTAAAGATATTTGATTTACAATAAATTTCACATAAATATCCATACTATTAAAAAATAAAATACAAATTATTTCATCCATTAAAAATAGAAAAAATTTAAAAAATGTAATTTTAAAAAATATGTTTTAATATTATACTATTGTATGCAAAAATTATTTTGAATGTATTTAGGTAAGTTGGAATTTAATTAATCCATTTAATTAAAGGGCTCGAAGTTTTTTTTTGAAAAATTGAGCCAGCCTCATTTAAGAAATCCTTCTTTACATTTTATCCCTAGATTTGAACTTACATAAAAATCATATTAATCAAGTAGCCAAACCACGAATAATATGCTTTAGTTAACATCATCGATTATTTTCGTGATCATTTGAATCTATATTGGACTAAAAAACTCATAAATAAAGCTGTAATATAATAATATTTTATGTGTCGCATTTTTTTATTTTGGTATTTGTATCGATCTCAGAATGTCCAAGTTTTAAAAAAAGACATATATTTTCTATCAGGGAATTGATATAATTTGCCATTAAAATATAACTAATAGCACCCATTTTTTAAAATTTTTACTAATCGATCGAGAAACAGATGGGATTGTGATAATATTCATTAATAATTCGTTTTATTATTTGTATTTTTTAATAATTTTATCTAAAATTTAAATGCATTATATAAATTCTCTATAAAAAATAATAAGTAATAGCAGAAAGAGATAAAGTTTATCTAATATTTTCTACCAAAGCTATCATTAAACTGGTGATACTTTTAATAATTGTGTATATAGAGAAGCATATTATATAAAATTTGTTGGTATAACCAAAAAAAATCCGAGAAAGAACTTGGATATGTAAAGTTATGAAACAGTATAAATTTAATATAAAAAATAAAAAAATCTTGTTTTTAAAAAATTTAGAATGCATAATAAAAGTATCCATCAAAAAAATTGTCAAATTTTTAGTGATAGATATTGGAATTTCTTAAATTTTTCGCTAAAAAAACTTGGTTTTGGTTATTAAGCCGCGATCTCGGCTATTTAATAGACTAACTATTTTATAAGGCTTATATTTAAATGGCTCAATTATGCTTCAATTAAAATACTGTTAGAACGGTAAAAAAACTCAATAAAATTTAGGCCAAATGTAAGGATCAGGTTTAATGGGATAATTTTAATAATAAGGGGTAAAAGGATAAACTATTTAAAAATATAAAAGATAGAGAAAGAGAAAATTTGAAAAGCTTAGCCATTCCAAAATGTCTAAGCTTCCTTATTTATACCATTTTCTATTTTATAAAATTCAATTATGCTTATGAGAAGATTTCTTCATTGGATGAAACATTCAATGCGTGTACTGAATCTATTGGTTCATTACACCAAACATCTTATGATTTTTTTTTTGCGAAATCTTATAAATTTATGACTAGATTTGGTGAAATATATTTGGATATAGTACCTGCGGGAAATTATTCATAGAAAAGATCATTAATTTAAAAAAATAATATTTATATAAATATTATATGAATAAAAAATAAAGATTAAATCAAAGTTTATACAGGGTATAAAACATTCATTTAATGGATAAATCAAATTGATAATAAAATTAAAAAGTTATTTTTATTATAAAAAGCTAGCTCTAAAAAAACCTGTTAACTTTAATTTAAAAAATGCCTTGTATTAATTTATTGCACATTTTTTTCATTTAGATATAATGCTATTTAATCATTTCAAACGTTAAAAAATATGAAAAAAAAAAAGCTTTCTCGGACTACTATATCTTAAATTCTATTAACAGTATATATGATTAAATATAATTTTTAGATGAAATTATTAATATTTATATAAAAAAATTAATTGATTTTAAAAAACTGGTAAAAGATGCTAGAAATTTTTTCTCATTATCAAATTAGGATTTATTTTTAAAAGTATAAATTCAAAATAATCACCAAAAGTAATTTCCATATTAAATTTAAAATCGCAGATAAATAAATATTATCATAAAACTATTTGAATTATATTATTGGTATTTTCAAACAAATTATATTTTATTAAAATAAGAATCAGTAAAACATATTCTATTATTAAATTAACTAAATTAAAAAAATCATTCAAAATCCCTATATTCACTATATATTTTTGAGTTATATACAGTGGAAAAATGGTTTACTTTATTCATGTACAAATTTATTGTAATTTAGTTGTAATATATACTGTAAAAAAAAATACAAGTACTTTAAAAAAAAATTTAAATGGTATTATTAAATAAAAAATTGAGGTTGAAAACCTTAGTTTGCATTTTTAATAGAATATTTTTTTATTATATAGTTTTTTAATTCCAAAATTTTTTAATTATCAGAAATAAGTGGTGAATAATAAGAAAAACACAATTTATATTATAATTGTTATTTTTTTTTAAAATCGTATAGCTGTACAATAATTTGTCTAAAATAATATATCAATAAAAATAAGCGAGAATAGCACTTATTTTGATGGCTAGAGCAAATGACAAAGATATTAAAAATATGGCTAGTTACAGATTTACTTGAAGAAAATTGTAAAAAAATTTAAATTCAAACGATTTTTTAATATTTATTGTGTTTTTGTGGATTTTTTATTAATTTTTTTATTTTAATACAATTTAATTTTTATTATTGTAAATTCTGGATAATATATCGACATATATCATTTGAAAAGCACCAAATTTTTAAAAGATAAATTTAATCCGGGAAATCTGAATAAAAATAAAAATAAATCGTATAAAATTCAAAAATTAAAAAATATTCAAAAAAAAAGAAACTTGTTTTCCCAACAATCGCTAAATGATAAATGGCAACACTTTATACACCTAATAAAATACTTGCGACAAATTATGTGTATTCATCAAATTTGATGCATTTTTTCTCATTTTTGAGGGTTTTATCAGTAAACTAGGGTTTTTTGAGGTGGATTTGCAAGATATTTAATTAAAATGTAGATATTTTTTTAGAATTAATAAATTATCATAATAAATTTTTTGTTGCGATTCAGATTTTTATTATTTTTAGTTTTAAAATTAAGTTTTTGCGAGAATCCAACACCTATTAATAAAAATATATGATTTTGATAATTACATAAGGGAGTTATATGACCCATTTTTAAATTTCATACCCTAATGGCATAATTATACAATTACCAACACAAAATGATTTAATGAAAAAAATCCTATAGATCATGTGATTAATTTTTTATTCAAACTGATGGTGGTGCAGGTAATAAAGTATGTAAAAAATATCGCTAAGTTTAAATTTTTTCTAAAAAAAATTCAATATATCAGTGTCAGAAATCCCTATACCATTCCTAAAAAAAGAAAAATGGTAGTTAATATTCTTATTTTTAAAAATTAACTGGTACTTGCGCTATGAAATTTTCCCAAAAGTTAAGGCAACGCCAATTTAATTATTAAGAAGATTTTTTAAACGTTCAATATTTATAATTTTTAAAAAAGAAATAATTCATTTTTTCAATTTTTTCTAGCTTTCTCATTATTTTGAAAAAATAATGATTAATATTACTGGTAAATTTTTATAATTGTTTAATTATTATTATTTTTTGAATAATTAAGGCCTTATATATATTACATATCCAAAAAAATCTAAAAGAAAAAGTCATACCATATGCTTCTATATATATTTATTGGTTACATTTAATTTTATCAGTTGATTGATACTAAAATTTATATTTTTTAGATGTGAATTTCGATAAATAAGTTTTGGATAAATATTCTAAACACAATATTATTAAAATTGACTTAGCTGAAAGAAAATTTTCAATTATAATCCTTAAATAAATTTACAATAATCTTATAAGTATATATTATTAACAGATTTTATTAATATAGATAATATATACTTAAAAGGTTATATTTACTGGAGTTTTATTAGTATTTCGACGACAAAGAATTGTAATAGAATTTAATAAATTGTTTTTTATCGGTATTTTGAGAATAAACGGTTTATTGTAGAGTTATTTTCAACATTAAATTATTAGTTTTATTTCGGATTTCTACTATAGTGTTTTTATCTAATAAATTTTTTGAAAAAATAATGATACTTTTTTAATAAAAATGATTAATTCATACACTATTTCTAATGCAAAATCAATTTTTGATGTGCGTATACTATTAAATCATCAAAATACCTATAATATTTTATTTTCACTATAAATTGGTGATATTAAATATGCGATAGGAGCCTATTATATAAATAAAATTAAAATTAGTATATTCTATTTTTAATTAGTCTAAATTTTAAAATCGGAAATTTTTTTGGTAGATATTGATCAAATTAAGTAAATTTGACTCGAATTTTGTTTTTAAAAACCAAAAATTAATTTGAATTCAAAATAAGTATAAAAAATCAATTTTGGTGTAAATTGATAAACTTTAAATCAGATTATGTAAAAAAATGTTTTAAGCTTAATGAAAAATATGAAATAGCGATTATTTAAGATTAAAAATTTGCAGGTTTACAAGTTTTTAAACTCAGAAAAGTGCTTTAACAGTAAAAAAGTGTATATGTAACTGATTTTTAAGGATTTTTTTCAAAAAAAATGAAAAATTCTTAATGATTATAGAATTCAAACAAAAAATTTATTTATTATCAAAATCAAATAACCTTTATTAGAGTCAAAATTTTCAGAATGAATTCAATGAAGTTTATTTGCCTTATTAAGATCAAAATATGCCTAATTCTTGGACTATAGCCTCGCGATCGAAATTAAAAATTTAATCTTTTTTAAAGCTTAATTAGCCAATACCATTTATTTTTAGATATAAACTCGAAAAAAAAATCATTTTTTTAACATAGTTTGATTTAAAACTTACCAATTTGCACCTAAGTTGATTTTTGGTTTTTAAAAACAACATTTGATTTTTTTCAATCAATTTCGATTCTATTTTACAACATAGCCTTTCCAAATTAGTATAGCAGTAAAAATTCGATATTGAAGTGTCTGATATCAAAGAGAATCTCTCAATTGCAATAAAGATATTTTTATGAAGAAATATATACCTTTGAAGCCGTAAAAACAAAGAAACTATTTAGACTTACAATCAGAACAAAAAATTCAGTAATTTTTTTTCAATTTTAAGTACTATTTATATAAAGAGTGGGTTGAATTTTAGAGTTTTTTAATAATATGGTTTAATGTGAATATTATCAATTTTGATGTATAGTGAGTATGATATCCATTTTAATTAAGATTAAAATTCAACTATATATTATTAAAAATTTTCTCGAAAAAATATTATTAAAAGTAAAAAAGTTTTAATACAGAATTTTACGTGATAAAACTTCAATTTAATACCATTTATTGGAGATGTAAGTTGAAAAATAATATAACAAAAGATGCATATAAAAAACACTTAAATCTATAAATTAGTTATTTTGAGCGATAATTGGTATTGAAGCTCCATATATATATATACATAAATACATATTATAAAATATCGATTCCATTAGTCGATCTAAATATATTTTCAATAAAAAATACTTTATTTCTATGATTTTTATTATTTTATACTTTACTTATTGTTTTTTATCAGAATATAAGTATTTAATTTTTAATAATTCAAGGCCATATAATAAGTTTTTATATAAACTTAATTTTATGGCTTAGTTTTTAACTGATTAAATTTGAAGCTTCAACGATCTATTTGAAATATAATGCGATGCCTATAATAAAAAATGTGTTTTTTTGACCGATTTTTTCGGTAGTAAAAACGATCATCAAAAAACACGGCTGGTATGAAACTCTAGTATCTTGCTTATCTACCTATTCTCGCAAATGATGATGGGCCATTCAAATAGAGACGGATGATGCTATATAACCTACAAAACAGATCAGGATTTTAAATATTAAGCATCTAAAAGGTATAAACAGATCGAAACACAAAAAAACTTGATGTCAGAAATATGATTTATTAGCCATTTTCTTGTGTTATCCGAGCTATAATATCCGCATTATATAAAATAAGCAAAAAGATTATGTCCTCTAAAATTTCTTAAATCAAATATTTTACCCTGTATATTTAAGTGACAAAAACCCCCACTTTTTATGATTTTTTTCTCATTAAAGAACGACATTCTTAAATAATTTTGAAATGGTCAAAATTTATAACCCACATATTATTGGGATCGATTTAATTAAACACATTACAAAAATTACATCCGAATTTAGTATAGAGCTTATAGCCTTTCAAGATCCAAAATTATACAGCTATTATATATATATATATATATATATAGCCCTTTTTATTAATTTATCTAGTATTGGAACGACCTTGGTTGTATGTAAAAGTATAAAAAAATATTTAAACATGCATTGTGGAAATCGATCCGCATATTTTCCCACATTCCATAAAAGATAAGAATAAAAAATTTTGATGATTATTTTCCAATTCAAAAGGTTGGTCACAATAAGACACATTTAGATGGGAGTTCTACTAGTACTATAAACAAATTTATTATAATTTTTTTAAATACTCATAAAAGAATCTTAAATGTTGGTAGATGCCAATCCTATCCCTGCATGTATATTTTTTATATTATTACAGAAATGCTAATTTCTTCCATAGTTTTACTTCTTAATATTTCCGTTGATTATTGTTTCAAGGAAAACAATTTTAATAGAATTCATTGCGATAAAAAGGGAAAACGCATTAAAATGTTTTTTAATATCTAAATCATCACTTTAGCCTGATTTTTAACCCTTTCTAAGAAAGAATCTTGCCTCACTTGTATTTTTGCATATTAACTATTTCAATTTTTCCATTCTCTTAGTTTATCATTAGTATACAAGAATTATACACTTAATTAGAAATTGGACGAAGAATGAAAACAACTTTTGTGCCATCAGGCTTGAAAAGGATAAGTAGCTTCATAAGTATCATTCTATCCAAAGGTTCATTCATTCCTAAACCCATTACATGTAAAAGAATATTTTATTGGTGGCCATCGTTACATTGATATAAAAAAAATGGTGGTTATTGAAGTGTTTGAAAAATAGGTATATTAACTCTTTTGTCGCCGATGGGCCATTTCGTGCCATTTTCATGGCCGATATTATGTTGCCTATATTTTCATTCAAAATATTATCATTCTATTGGCCAGACTGTCGAAATTGGCTAATAAATTTGTGTGGATTTAGCAAATCGGAGTACTTTTCACACATGGAGACGAAAGAGTTAATTATATTTGGTATTTATTAATATGTTTAGTAATCAGGATTTTATCAACATTATACGAGATTTTTTTTTGCACAGAATTCCCAAAAAAACGAGATATTAATGCGAAGAGCCTCTCGGTGAATTATATTCTTACGGTCAAGGGGATATATTAATAATGTTAACTGATTAAAACTAAAGATATTCGCTCAAAACTTCAAATTTGATGCTAGACCCGATTTGCTATAAACAAATAAACATGTATGAATTGCTCAGAATAATGGCCAATAAAATTTTAACAATCTGCATTTAAAATAAACTTTTAGTTTCTATGTAGTTCAAGTTTTTAGATCGTTCATTGGCAGTTCCTGGTAAATGGCAACAAACATTATTCTATTTCAAGGAGGGTTTTACATAAGTGACATTCAATTTTTATTCAATACAAACATCTAATTCTACTCTTGGATTTACATCTTTAATTAGATTTATCACAAAATAGAAAATGGTGAACTTAACAAATGAAGATTTGTTCAATCTCTGAATCTGGAAACGGTTAAAGGCGAATTGACAATTGCTATTAAGCACATCTCACCTAAAAGGTTCTCATAGATTTTCTAGAACCATTTCTTGGCTGTTGATGTGAACAAAATTAGATCTTATAATCACCATCATGCGTTTAGCTAACTCTTCTTCTGGAAAATACAAGTTTAATTCCTATTTGCCAAATCTAAAATTTTCCATTTGAATGGCTAAACAATCATCCCAATTATGAAAGTTCTAATTTTTTAAAAGTATTTATATTGGCTGAAAACTGAGGGTCATTTTTGTAAAGCAAACCCTAAAACAGTTAAATTACTCACGAAAACATCTATCATGACTACAAGGCATTCAGTTTACCAATCAGATTATATGAATGAATTATTTGGTGCCCAAATTGTTTTTCAGGTCACTATTCCCTGATCATTGGTTTCTTGGCCCCGGAACAAAAAAAATCATATTATTAATCCACTTCAAGTGATTTTTGCAGATCCCACAAATTTATTGTTACCAAGAGATCTTTCGCTTAAATAAATTATATTTGCTGATGTATTTTTTAAATTGATTTGAATGCAATCTTGTATTGAATTTTACAGAATTTTCTGGATTAATCTGTTAGATTTTCAATATAAAATGGAAGACCTGCCTTTTATGTTACCGATAAATTCAGCAACATAAATGTTTTGACACTAATAAATAAAATATATTGAACAATTTAAGTAGGTACAAATTCGATTAAAAATGGTCTCATTCACAAAGCATACTATTCCACATGTTACCGGAAAGCATGTACCCAAAGGTGAAAGATTCACTCTTGGGGATGACTTGGAATGTTATATTTCTGGTGATAAGAGTTCTAAGGTTGCTATAATATACTGCTACGATATATTTCTGTTCAAGCCCAACCATTTCGAAATCGTCGATTTGTTGGGTTCAAGCGGGTATAGAGTCATAATGCCCGATTTCCTGAGAAATAAGCCAATCCCAGAGGAAGAGTTGAAGGATGTACCCGCAGTTGTTAGAAAACTCGAAGTTGAGATCTTGAGCCCACAATATCCAATAGATTTTGATGCTGTCAAAGAGTACCTGGTGAAGGTTGAGAAAATGGAAAAAATTCTCCTCATTGGAGAAATGTTGGGTGCCAGAATGGCTATGATTGCATCCCAACATGATCCCATTTATTTAGGTATGGCTCTTATGCATCCAGCTTGTGTTCACAACGAGCAAGTAGAGTCAGTTAAGATACCCACCATCCTTATAAACTCTTCGGATGACGTCGATTTATCAAAAGGTGCTGCCACTTTCAAAGCAAAACCATTTGCTAACCTATGTTACTTTGAAGTTTTCCCCGATATGGTCCATGGTTTTGCCTCTGGTTTTGCCGATTGGACAGACCCAAAAATAGCTAAAAGAGTTGATCAGACTTATCGCATCATCAATGATTATTTTGCCAGAATTATTAATGGAAACTAAAACTAAAATCCGTTTCTTCTATCAGTATTATATTTTTCTCTTACTTTCCTTTTCATTTTCATTTTATAAACTTCAAAATACGTTTTTACATTGAAAAAAGTTTTTTTTGCAGTTCTATAAAGTTATTTACGGGCTTCCTGGTAGCTTTTGATTCAATTATAAACGGTATTATTAGTTTTCCTTTTGATTTTTGACAGTTTATATTTAAGTATCTTGTTTTTACACATGGGTATTTTTCAAGTCTTTTTATACCGACTAAAACAAGAAAGGAATAATAATATTTTAAAATTTATCGGGTTTCGGGAGATAAAGCCATAAACTTTTGATAAAATAAAAGAAAAATCGATCAATTGGGGTTCAATTTTAATTCGCCAATTACCCCGATGGAGGGGATTTCAGAAATAATTGCTCGCATAAAGATGTGTCCGGTCAAGTGCTGTGTAATGAATGTCGATGATCCCCAATCGTCCGATCTGATATTACAAGGCAAAAATGTCCCAAAAACTGATCAGTACATCTCTCTCTCTCTCCTTTAGATTTTTTTATTTGAATTAGCCAATAAAATTTCTGAATTCCATTACCAAAAAAAAAGTTTATTTCTATTTCCATTTTTTATATTATCGACACTAAGCCAGCTGCTTAAAGCTGACCAGATAGTACCAGAGAGCTGTATATTGCATACAGGCTATCTGTACTTAGTGTTTATCAATAACTAAACGCTCTAATAAGAAAAAAGAGCAGAGAAACAAAA
>LSSL01003832.1:0-13713 GCA_001953115.1 Smittium mucronatum | reverse complement strand
TTTCAATATTTCTAAATACATTATTGTTTGGATTGAGAAACTGGGGTCATTTTTGAGGCTTTGGCCTCAAAAGATTAAAGTTCAATCTGATAATATGACTTGTACACAAGAGTTTAAAAATACAAATAAAATTTTGGCATGATCCCGAAGCTTTATGCAAAATATTCATTCTAAAGAATAATTAGTATTGAAGAAAAAGTATTATTAAAAACAATCATTTTATAGAGATTTCAAAATATTAGATTAATACTTTTTTAACGACATGTTCAATAAATTTCTCCAGTTAATAAATAAAGATAAAGATTATAGCAGTAAAAACCTTAATTTGATTCGAGCATCAAAAATAAATAAAGAGAATAATTTTAGAAAAAAAGTGTATCGATTTGGAGAGGGATTTGATAACTAACTTTAGTAAAGACCAAAATATAATTATCCACGCCAATGGACAGACAGGAAAATTTTTATTTCCTTCGGAAGGATATCAGAGAGCCTTGTGAAGATGATCAATAGCAAAAACTTTGCAAATATAGTTTTGGATACCAGTGTTGAAGTTTTATAATGAAACACAGGCTCGCACTAAAGTACATAATCATATGATAATGGTAACGTATATTGAAGACAATGGATTTCAAGAGCTCGATTCATTTGTAGTACTATCATCACTAGATGTTGCAAATAGATATTGTTTAGAATCAATCGATGTATAATTACTCTGAAAGCAACAGTTGAATTTAATGAAGCTGGAGTACTTAGGAATAATCCATGGACTCAGGTCGTTGGGGGTAATACTATAAGCTGACATTAGGCAATGAGTCAGGGCATCGTTACGATATTTTATATATTCCCCTTTCTTCATTTCATAAAGAATTTGAGAATAAAGTTCAATAAAAGGCTCAATCTGAATATCTTTTGTAGTCTCAATGTAACGATTTATAAAGCATGAGTAAAGAGGATTCTTGGGTTCGTCACTATCGCTCTTGAGAATAAAGCATGAGTTGATTAGAATACATACACTCCACATTTTCCAAGCAGTTATCGTGTAGCTCCAATACTTTCTAGGAATTTCATTACATTTCCACAAGAATGTTTTTGACATATCAATAGACGCATTGAGGCACTTGAGCTTTGCATCTTTAATCCTTTCTGCACTTAAGACATCACTTTCACTTCTGACTAACTCAGATTGGTAAAGGAAAATAACTATAACCCTAAATAGCTGATTTATGAGATAGCAGAATGAGAAATTATCTATATTCCTTACAAGACTAAGCCCAGTGAATAGGTTGAACTCTTCAATCTTCCCAGTCAAAGTACTTTCGGGGTAATTTTTATCCATTAATGATTTAAAAGACTCTAATTTAGACTTTAAAAAATGGAATCTAGAATCCAATTGACTCCTAGGTCTATATTTCTTGATCCATCTGCTACTGGTAAACTTGGAGACTTTGCTGAACAAAATGTGTAATTCTAAAAGTGCGGAAAAATTATCTGGAGGATAATTAGCATCAGGGTTAGTATTTACGAAGCTATTAATGGAAGATAATTCAGGGTCGCAACGATTAACGAAACCACCATATCTCCATTTGAAATCATTTGTGGGCAAGTTTACAAAAACATCTCTTTCGTCGATGTCCTGAAACCAAGCAGTGAATATAGAGGTAGTAGTGCTTAGAATATAACGGCACCACCATACTCTTCTAATAAATTCGATTTCCTCAGAGTTGTAAAGACTTTTGAAGCTTTTGAGTCCGTCAATCTTGTAAAACTTGAATTCCCTTACCACTCTATAAAATTAAAAGAAGAAAATCGATGGTTCGTTAAAATTAAAAGTAGGCTAAAGGATTAAAGAAATTTTAGACTTACGTTTTTTGGAGATCTATATTAATAAAAAAGTAAAATTCGGTTTAGATTTTTTATAAATTTTTTTAAAAAAGTAGGTTACGCATAAGATACTCGGCTTCCTGTGTATTGAAATGCTTTCTGTGAAAGGCTGAAAGAATTACACATGCCCAAAGTAAATAGGGATTGGATCTATCCTTTTCCACTTTGATAAGTTTTATTGCAGCTTTACCAAAGATTTTGTCGATATTTAACTTTTTAGATTTAGAATTGTAGGTCAATGACTCACCGGTTGCAGCAATTAGAGAATATAAAAAGTATTTAGGGAATAGATTATATTTAAGCTTATATAGAAAGTTGGGCAATCTAGCTGGCATCATCAAGGTTGGATAACGATGTATAATATCCAAGACTAATTTCTTGAGTTTAGCATATTCCGGGACCAAAATTTTAAAAGGAGAATCTAATCGAGGTTCGAAAAAATAATTAGAATAATACGAGACATATTTTTGTTTAAAACTCACTGTTTGTTAAATCACTGTAAATTCTCATCGCGATAGATACAGCCTATAAAGCGGGGTGGGAAGGTTTATTAAATAAAAATGTGAGGAAAGAGTGAAAAAACTCGTAGTTGTGAGCGGTTATCAAGTGCGAAATGGTTGTGCAGTGTGGGATATGGTTACATGCAGCATTATAATTTTTTAATGGTTATACTCAACATAAATGAAAAGAAATAAGGCCTGAACTCACGTAAAATTGATTGATATGAATAACATTTCTCTTTCAACACTGGTTCTAGATTATCACTGAACTGGCATAGTCACGTCAGATTTTTTAATCCGCTTTAGGCTTATTAGACCTAATTGTAAAATCAAATTGAGGCCAATAACCATTTTTGATGAAAAAAATTAGCAAATTCCAATGGCACAGCGACTGGGAAGCCAATATTTCAAAAACAGCAATAAAATATCGCAAAATTCACCCAAACTAAAAAATAACATGCTGATTATTTCCTAATACGATCAAATATTAATCAGCACGACTAATTTAGGAATTATCCACAAGAAAATTAGCAAATATAATTATGGATTACTTATATTATTATGAATTACTTAACTCATTTGAAGATTACTAGAAATTTTCAATTCGCCTTTGCCAACTCAATCTGGGAATTGGGTACAAAAATGAAATTGGCTTTCTATATTTTTTTTATTGTTGCATTATATATAGCCGATTTTCAAAAAACCTCTACTTTATTGTAACCCTTGATATAATCGGCTCATTCTCTTTTATACTGGTTTTTCATTTGGGCGCGTTTGGTTGAATATTATCTATGATTAGTAAAAATTTAGTCTATTCACAAATAGTTTTCCAAAACTTGTTTTATCTTCAAGAAAATGTCATCCTGTGGTACAAGTGTCGTGGCAAGATGTCATATTTTTACCAGTTCATTTATTAAAATACAACTGTCGTCAATTAATAATGATATGGAATTTTTTTTGCTAGTTCTTAGTAAATCCAAAACTGTTGGTTGTCTATTATCAATATGGCAGATTATGAATGAAGAGAGCATTTTATAGTGTGCCATGTTTAGTGAAAATCCACAAAAATTATTTTTTATTTAATAAAAGTATAAATATATGATAAAAAAAATTAAGTTGCACTATACGTCATTCAAATTCCTAATTAGAATATTAGAAAAATGAAAATGCCTTTTTATTTTGTTCAATAAAAACAACTAAATTTAGTTTAGCAAATTCATTGGATAATTTTAATCAACTAATTAGCCAGTAAAAGAGATAGGAAATAAAATGCCCTCTTCATTAGGAATCTGAAATATTATGGCAGATTCTTAGACACACCAGAAGTTCTGCTTAGTAGAGTATGCTATTTCCTTTTTAAATATTTTTTAAAAGTATTTTTTTATTAGTTTAAAATAGCAAATATACCAAATAATAATCGTTTAATGTCTAAAGCAAGCAAAGTTGCCATAATTTTGAAAACTATAGATTGATATTTAGTCGATAGCATTCTGAAATAAAATCGGCGTATAATAATTTTAGGGAAAAAGCGCCTGGTCTGTCAAAGAATCTGCTATATAAAGAAGCAAAACACAGTTCACAAGAGCCGAGTTTGGAACCCATAAGACAAAATTAAAATGGTGCTATCTGATTATACCTGTGAGGAGCTCCTGTAAATATAATATAAGGTTTTCTAATAATTTTCAACTGATTTGAGCTTAATTAAAATATTTTGATCTATTTTCTACTAGTTGGGAGATTATTTTCAAGACCGGAATTTTTTTTTACTATTTAAATCATTGGATAGATAAAAATTAACCTTCATCATACCAATCAAAATGAAAAAACAAACTGGTTCTAATAACTTTTCAAAATTTTGCTAATAGAAAACCGCTTTTGCAATTCCGATTACATATTAACTAATGAATTTATATTAAAACTTGGCTTCATATTCCCAGACTAGGAAAGTAGTGAAATTTTAATAGGAAAGTGCCAGCTCCCGAACAGAACCTCCCATTTACAACGGCTTTCTGCTATTCACTGCTGAGCTCTAATATTTTAATTCGTTCATCGCCAGTGGCCTATTTCGTACCATTTTCAATGCCAATATTTATGCTACTTTGATTTGCATTTGGATAAAATAATATTCGCAAGGACAAATTAATTCAATCGATAAATAAATCTGATGAAAATTTAGCAAATAGGAGCACTTATCGCATATTAGAGACGGTGGGGTTAAGTAGCTTTCGACTAATGTTCAAAATGTGGCCTATCAAAATGAAACTATTTTAAAGTACATTTTCGACTAAAACTAACTACTTATAAAAAAACTATGCCCTCCTATATGCGGATATATACTTTTTTGCTTTATATAATTAAAAACCTAGCTAATAAAGTGTTACATTTGCTATCAAACTGGTATATCATTGGTTTGAAAATTTAATTTTTTTATTTATCTGAATATATTTGTTATCCCTTTCTGGGTCTACAAATTTATTGTGTATCTATCTGTGAGATTTACTTGTTTCTACCTGTTGAAAATATAAATTAGCCCAACTATAAAATCCAGTTTCAAATAAGGTGTTTCTGTTATACAGAAATTGGTGGTCGTAATTGTATCAGAGACATCCAAGAATGTAGCCCTTTCTGGGCCCAAACTTGCGTCTCACTCCTATATGGGCTTATTATCCAATATGTATAAATATTATTTTTTAGAATATAGCATTGAATAAAAAATGAAAGCCATTTTTGTACCATCGGTCCTGAAATTGTTAAAAAAGATATTATCGGATTTTTAAAAAAATAGCATGTTTGTGTACAGTCGAAAAGCTAATTAGAATGATAGTAAACTTATTTAACTCTTTAGCGTTCAGGTTCTTTATTCCTCCGATTTGCCATGACTTGTATGAAGTGATTTGGTAATTATTTCATAATACCCTATTAAAAAACACATTTTATAATCTGAGCTCAATCTGAAATCATAATTGGCCACAAAATATGGCACAATTTGGTCTTCCGACCGCGAAAGAGCTAAAATAATCGAACTCAACTCAATTTAGCTCAGCTACACTATTTATCAATAAATAATACCTGTTTAAATATATTTTCGCTTTCAGAATCTGAAAGTTACAAAATTGGCTTTTATCTTTCGAAAATTAACAACTCGTTATTTATTCAAAGCCTCTTATTGAAAGGGGTTTTTTACAGTGAAATTTTAGCCGATGAAATTAGTAAGTTGTGACGTGTTAAACCATACTATTTCATATCTGTTTCAACTTATTGGCTGAAAAAAGTTGACAAATTCATTAGTCAGCATGAACCGTCACCACCTATATAATTAATTGATAAGCTGTAATAATCTAGTGAATTAGAAACACTCTTTCTAAAAAAGAATTAGCTAATATAATATATCCAAATTTATACCGATAAAACCAATATTATGCTGAAATCTTCATATCACATCAAATATCTCTCGAATTTTATTACACAGAGAGCCTTTTTATCCCAATCTGTTTAAAAATCACCCAACTATTTTTTTGCATTTCAAACTTTTTAAATTACAATATAACTGGCTTATATAAAGTTTTGGTAAGTATATTTTTTGAAACAAAAAACAAACCAGCCTAATAAAACTAATTTAGAAGAAATCAAATATGTTGGAATAGGAGATGTTTAAAGCTTGATTGAAAACATATTTAATACGAGAAAGGCCACCAAAATATTTTAATAAAGACGCTTGTTTTCAGCGATATTCAAAATTTATTCCATTATTTAAATTGTTTATTAATGATGGATTTAAAAATTTAATTCTTTGGTGTTCGGGATCACCAGGAAATTTATTTTTAATTATGTCTGACTTAACCCGACTTATTTTACCTCTCTTACCTTTAGTTCTAACAAAGCATCTAAGGAAATTAATATTGTTTATAAATGGGTTTCCATTATAATTATCATAAATTAATTACAGCAAAACCAATTTACCATTATATATAGATAATAAAACATTCAAAATTCGCTAATAGAGTTGTTACTTTTTTCTTCATATCCGCTCAGAACCTATCTTTAAATCCATTATCTTTTGGAAGTTTTATGCTTCATTATACGAAAAAAATTAAATAGGGTATGTGTATGATTTTTTATCGAGATTAAAGTTCAATCTTCGCTTTTCCAAAATATGAAAACTTTTACCACAATAATCTATAAACATGGATTTATATGTAAGACCCAATCAGCTGATTTTTTTAAAAAAATATCCAATTAAATCGAGGTTTGTAATTTTGACAATAAATCGGATACTTTTAACCAACTTTGGAGGTAAATAAATGCTTTGTAACATGTTTATGGATTTTTATGTTTATATATGAGGATATTTAATAAAACCTTATGATTTGGATTAATTTTGGGTGATTTTTAACATTCAATACGCTCGAAAGTATAGAAATTGTTTCATTTCAAGGAATAGCATGGTATCATTTTCTGATACGGCAGATCCTTTGGCATAATTGAAGTTTTAATTTAAAAGTATCCTATTCTCTTAATAAAAACCCCGATTTGTTTATGTTTTTTATCCACTTAAAATACTAGATGTAGCAAATAATTTTTTTGAAGAAATAAAGTTGGAAAATTTACTATGGTTTTCAAAAATATACACAGTTTTTAAGCCAGCAGTGGAGAAATTATCATAATAAACTATGTTTAATGAATTATTTGTTTGAAATAGATAATATTTTCGAGTTAAATCGAAATAAGCTGTTGATAAAATTTTACTTTAGATTAATTAAACAAATGAGCACCAATTATTAAATTGGTAGGTCTTGAAAAACGAAAAGACGGATTTATATTAAATGTGAGGTTTTAAATTTCCACATGGATATTACATATTCTAATGGTTTGAAAAATTATGGAAATATTGATTTAAGAAATCCCCACTTATTCCATAATCGAAGGGGTTATTTTGTATACATACATCAACTATGCTATTTAACTTGTATTAAACAAAAAAAATCCATTAGCTTTCTTTAGCCAATTATATTAGCTATTTTATAAAATTTTAAAAAGATGATGGTGATTGGTCAATGACATAGGTATTTTTTTGAAAAGTTCTAATCTTCAACTTTATCTGTACTTTAAACCAGCGAATTAAGTTGGTCCAAGATAAATAGTGGTATGCATCTAGTAATAAATTTTTAAGAAATTTACACATGAGATAAATTAGATAAAAATAACTGAATATAAAATAATATAAGTTTAATATTAATTAAGAATTATATTGGGTATTTTGATTAATTTTTGTGAGCTCAAACATATGTCGAGATTTTTAATTTATTTTCTCTATGTACCGAAAATGAAATATATCTATATATATGATTTCCAAATCAAAATATTATTGATTATAGCCGGTTTTTTATAGCAAGGATACAAAATTTTCAGTAATACTAAAATTTATTAATATTTGAGCAACACAATTATAAAATATGGATATTCCAATTATAAAATCATATCTTTTTGAATTAGATAGCTTCTTGAATTCATAATTATAAAAAAAATATCTCTTTAAAAAAATTAAAGATTATCTTTAAAAATACAGATAAGTTCAGAGATGCTACGTCGGATCATGAAACTAATATAAAAGTAGCACCTGCTTTACAAAACTATTATTTAAGTGATACTGATGAAAATGAACCCGAAATTTATAATAAATTATCTAAAAATCGTCACGATATTTATTTTTTAACAGGATTTAGACATCAAGGGTTCGATGAATTTATAATTTTTGTGAAATTGAACTTATTCGTGCTGAAATAAAAAGGGGGAGAAGGCATAAACATGTGCGAAAGGATAAACTACTTATTCTTTTGACACACATAAGACACGTTTTAAAGTATGAAAAATGGAGGGGGGGCTTTAACATATCAGGCCCATCTGTTTGTAATATGTTAAACTCTAAATTTGAAATAGACAGGTCCATTTTTCTTAAAAGATACCTCTGCACATTGAAAAAATATCAAAAATTAAATCAATCTATTTGCATTAGAAATAATAAGGAGATGTAATTGATAATATATTGTACCTTATTATTTGTAAATAGACCTACGGGTCTTTTCCAAGATGGGAAAATATTTTATTAGGGAAAGCAACATAGCTATTTTGTTATTTTTTAAGCTTTCGAAATTTTTTAATTTTTTTCAATAGGTACTGTGTCAAAAGAGAAATAACAGTGATACCAGATGGAAAATGTGATTTTATTGGTACTTTTACTGAGTGATATATACAAGAAATTTCTGTAAGCAGAAGAATGGGATCAAAATATAAATATTTTTTAAAAAGATGCATTAATGATTACAAA
Organism: Smittium mucronatum; assembly: GCA_001953115.1. Taxonomy (NCBI): domain Eukaryota; kingdom Fungi; phylum Kickxellomycota; class Harpellomycetes; order Harpellales; family Legeriomycetaceae; genus Smittium; species Smittium mucronatum. Next base: position 5,007 of record LSSL01003832.1, on the reverse strand, counting down.
ATTCATGATGATAATGTTCACGAAGAATGAGCCATAATGACCGATAAATTCTATTTTGACCTCGATAAAATATATAGAAAAGTTATTATGAAAAAGATAAACGAAAAAAATGTTACAACACAGGTGTTAAATTTAGCTAATTATAGGCTTAACCGTCATGTATTGGATATTTAAACTCCCGTTATCCAGAGTAATTTGAATCTGGGGGAAAAATCATGCTAGAGAATTTCTTTGGGAGACTCAAGTCTCTTTTTAAGCCTATGAGGGATATTTATAGAGGATAATTCGAATCTATAGAAGAATTTATAGATATAGCCATAGCTCTGACAAAATTTCATATTTCAAAGTCAACATTGAGACTGAAAGACGTCAAGTTTTATGATTTTATCAGAACAAACGATTTAGAAAGTTTTAAGAGACACGAGGAGAGCAATGCTAAAAAAAATATTAGTAGAAAATTTTCAAAAATAATTAGAGTGGAATCTGATTCTGCTAGACAATCAGAATTTAATTTTAAAAAAATATCGAAAAAATATATATTAGGAAATGCAAAAAATTACTCAGATTATGGTTTCGGCTTTTTTAAGGTATTCAATGGATCAAAATAAGTTTGTTTTTGTCAAATATTTGAATTCTTATATTAAAAAAAAAAAATTTCTAAATAATACATAGTAATTTTTTATTTTTTAGTTTTTATTTTACTTTCAATTAAATTTAAATTAGATATCTGATATCAACCAACTATACAAATTCTATAAAAGGATATAAAAGGCTCATTAAGTGTATTTTGACAGTTATCCCTCTTTATTTCATGAGTACCTTTTAAACTTCAAACAATCGTGATCCATTAAAAATATTAGATAATGGGAATCAATAAATAGGATTAAGGCTATTAAATAGACACTTCGAAATTCGAACTAAGTGAGAAAATAATACCATCGATTTTTATGATAAACTTGTAAATTATATAAATCTATCAGCGTTTCAGGGTGAACTTCTTTTATACAGTTCGAATTTCTTTTGTAAAATTTTAATATAAACATTAGCTAATAACTTTTTATTTTTAGGGATAACAAGTATATTATTTCAGCTCTATTATATTTTTGAATATTGAAGACATTAAAGGTTAGGCACTGAATTATATAGAACTATGAGGTAACTAAGTTCTTATAAAAATTTTTATATGCTTAAATAATTTAATCTAACTATAAATTTGAATCAGACAAATTATATATCGATCTTTTTTTTAAAAAAAACTTAAATAAAGCTCTCAGTTATAAAATCTCTACATCGGAATGAAAATATTCAAAAACTGCATTGCTGAATTTAACAGAAATTCTTTTATTTATAAATACAATTAAGTTGAAAATATAAGTTTATTTCGTAATTATTATCAATCATGACTCAAGAGCTGGTTTTGTTGTATAGCTTAAGCAGTGAATTTTATGGATAGAAAGTCTAAAACTGTTTAAAATTTTTCATTATTCCCATCAGTTGGTTTTTTTAGATTGAAAATCTACAAATATCAGCATATTGTGGATGAAGTATGAATAAACAGTCAAAATAAACCTTTTTACATCGATATATTATCTCATACCCTTATAATTATGTTTTTAATACCAATAATTTTACAGGGAACAATATTTTCTTAGTTTTCGTTAATTTATGTATGTACATATCTTTTATAGAAGAATTTTTTATGCAATAAAATTGGAACTTTTTAAATTCAATTCCCCCATATAAGTTTAAATAAAATGATTTTGGTAGAAAATGTTGTTTTCTCAGAAATACTTTTATTGTTATTTTTTAAGTATGAATTAATATGTTTTAAGACCTTAATTTATTGCCTAAAAATACCAAAAAATACTTAAGCTGTATATTCACAGAGTTTTTTTAGGAATGTGGAAGCGAAATTTTTATGGGGTTTTCTTTTGTAAACTCTTAACTTTTGAGGGTATATGTGAAAAGTTGTTTTCAGTTTCTATTTTTCAATTGATTATAGCTAAAATTATTGTATATATTTCTTGCAAATAGTACTAAACTATTATACAATCTTCAATATAGTTTTAATTATAAAAAATTACTAGCTGAAATCATTCCTTAATTTCTATGTTTAATAATAATTTTTTTCAAATTTTAATTGTAAAATTCTAATTCGCCCATGTTATAAAATTTAAAACTTAATTTTACAAGACCACTTTCCTCTAAACGTACCCCCTCCTATTGGAATAGAGTAATAGATAGTTAATGAAACAGAATTTGTACCAATTTAATGTTTCATTGAAATTATTTACATCGCTTCCAATTAAAAATCTTTAACTTTTTATAATATTTTTTTTAAATTAATTTATGTGCCAATTCATCCAAAATAAGACTTTAGATTATGCAATCTTATGGCCACTGTGATATAATAAACTTAATAAATTCTATTTCAAAAGGGTGTAATAAATTTGCTGCAAAAGCTTTTTTTTTTAATTTTTTTTAAATTGAAGCTATTTTTGAGATTAAATTTGAAAAAAAAACAATTACCTATTAAAAATCACTAATATCCTAATATTTTAATATTTCACTAAGATTAAAATAAAGGCGAAAAGGTCAAAATCGGTTAATTTTAATCAAAAACGGTCAAAAATACTCAAAAACCATCAATTTAAGCAAAAAAAAATCAAATTTGTTCTAAACTTGTCAATATAGGCGTAATATAATCAATCGTATTTTTCACTATTGATTATATATCAATTATGAAAATTAAAATCCATGCTATTTTTTTTAATTTCACACAAAACAATACTTTCATACACTTTATTTTTTAAAAACTATTTAGCTCTATGAAAGTTTGTCAGAAATTGAATGTAGTTTTTGCACCATAGATCTGAAAGTGTTAAAAGATATAAAAATCCACATTTTTATTTATTTTTAGCCATTGAAGTTAAAATTTTTATGAAATTGGAAGAAAAACTTCATTCCATTGGCAATATATTTTATTTTAAAATAAAAATCTTATTATTAGCAAATAGGTTCAAAAATATTGAACTGAAGAAAAATAAAAGTTGATTTTTCCTTATTACATGAAAAAAAATTATTATATATTATTTAGGAAGTTTAAATATTCATTGGGCTGTTTGACAGGGTTTAAATGGCGGATAACACAATAAGATAGCATTATGCATTCATCGATTCACTTAGATTCAATCTGAACCCCCCCCCCCTAAGTCGAAAGTTTTTTTATCATCTAGCCAAATACACTCATAATGTACCGAATTTTCCTTTATTGTTAAAATGGTTTGATTAAACCCAATAAAAAAACTTATAAATCATAATGAAAAAAGGCTTAAGAAATTTTAAAAAAACGGCTTGAAATTTACAGGTAAATGGCCATAACCGGTTTAAGTTTACTTAAAGTGGATTTTAAGTGATTACTTAGGCTTTAGCATTAATAAAATGGTTTTTCTTAATAATTTTTTTTTTAAAATTGAATACATATTATAAAGAATTATGGTCTCGATGAGATTAACCCACATAAATATATTTTTTTTTTTATGATGATAAAAAAAATTAGATTTAAGTAATTTCGACTCAAAATAGGAACTTTATAAGGTACATTTGAAATTTTTACAGATTTATACGCCCAAAAATATCAATAATTACACCACATTTTATAACATGAAATTAATATCATTCTTATTAAGCCAAATTCAAATTAAAATAACAGCATCTATTTGTAAAACTAAATATTAGGTTTTGAAGTTATAAAAAAAAATATTGAATCAGAAAAATCAATATTTAGCTAAATAAAATATATCTTTCAGAAAAATATAAGATAAATTTTCATTTTTTCGCGAATTAAACGCTCTTACTCTTATTATTAAGAAAGTAAGAACCAAAATCTTAAAAAGTGAGTTTTTTCTTAAAACCTGAGTTATTTCATAAAAAAAAGTTTTTAATTTAAATCTGGGGGAGTTAAAGGAAGAAAATTTTTATTCTTATTACTCAATTTTTCCTAAATTGAGTTAGAGGTTAGCAAAAAAAATCTTAATTTTTTTAATTAATCTCCATTAACCAAATAAGTTGATAAAAAAAATTATTCCGATTAATTCAAAAAAACTCAAAAATAAGTTTTTTCTGAGCATTTAATAGATATAGTATACTATATAACGATAACCTCTTTAATGCATTTAAATAAAAATTAGACGAATAAAATCGAATCAATTTTCATATTTATTATCCAAATTGTGCTTTTAAAAACCAATTATCAATCTATGAGTCAAATTATCAATAAAAAATCGATTTAGATACAAATCGGCAAATTTTTAGTTAAACTAAGTAAAAAAAGGAAAAAAAATTCCTTCATTATATCAAAAAAAAATACCGTAAATTAATTAATTTTTTTAAAAAAGTAAATTTACCATTCCTCAGGAGATGATAGACACAAATAAATAGGTGCAAGTTGACCCTCATAAGGCGGATAGACTACATTGAAACCATTATGAGGTTTTTAAAATTAGTAAAAGTTATTGAATTTAATTTTATTCGATATAGTCTTATATATAAGTTTATTTCCCTAATTCTTAACCCTTTAAGAAATTTTTATTACAAAAAAATAATATAAAATAGTTGATTATATCCATCTTAGAGAGGCTAAAAAATTAATTTTTGGGATTGAATAATAAAGGATCGTATAAATTCAAATAGGAAATATTTTTTGTGAAATTCTGTTTATCAAGTTGATAATTTTTTTTTACTTAATCAGATTTTAAATTGAACTATTTATACCTAAATCGATTTTAGTTTACTTAATTTGGTATATAAATCAATATTTTGTTTTTAAAAACTTAATTTGATTAAAATCTATAAAATTCGATTCAAGCTTACAGTTTAATATAACTGAAATTTGGGAAATTTGCAAAAATACAAATGTTTCTCTATTTGGGCAGATTAGATGGTTTGAAAAAAAAAACATTCACTTATATACTTATGTATAATTTAATTTAAAAGTAAATAATAAAA
>LSSL01003826.1:0-17561 GCA_001953115.1 Smittium mucronatum | reverse complement strand
TATTTAACTTGAAAAAAAGAAGGTTATTATTACCAGTTAGATATGATATAAGCAAAAACCAAATTCAATAACTTAATACATATAACTCAGTTGTATTGGAATATGCATTCTCTGGAAATGAAATGCTTCAATTGCAAATTTTGTCCAACAAAATTTTAAATTCAAATCTTTTATGATTTAATGATATACTTATTTTTATAAAACAATGTTCATTTAAAGAAAATGAAAAAATTCTTACCTTTGGTCTCTTTATCGATTCTGATTTTAAAAATCACCCAGAATTTCTTACTTGTGCATATAATCGCCTATTTAAGGACTGTGTAAGAAAAAGTGAGAGTATTCGAGTATTTTCTGTAAAATTTGATGTGTGGGGTAGAATTAAAGTCTTACATTTTTTTATGGTACATGGAAATAACGTTAAATAGGGCTAAACTGTTCTATTTATATATTTATATATTAAAGCATGAAGATAGATACTCAAATTTAGTGACCAAATGAAAATATAACTAGAATTTAACATAATATTTATATTAATAGCCGCTTATCTCAATAAAAAAAAAGTTTGCACAGCTATTCGTTCATTAGAAAGATGTGATAAGAAAATCGGTCTATTTTTGCAATTAATCTTTATTTTATACAATATTGCCCAATTTTTAATTTTAAAAAATTTAAAAGTTATTTTAATAATTCATTAGATTAAATTTACAAATTAATTGAATTTTTTTTTAATTCATTGAATATTTAACTCCATAGCTTTTATTTGTTATTTTTGATGTAAGTTTAATTATTGAAAAATTTTAAAACTTGGAGATTTTTTATTGGTATCAATCATCTATTTCCAATATTTGTAATTGAAAAAAAAAATGTGAATTTTAATTTAATAGTAAAAATTGAAAAAAAAATTACTGGATTTTATCAGTATTTGCGGTTAAAATGACACAAAAAAATACGTCGAGAGTTTTTACATTTTCCTAATTATCGTGAAAAAAAGAAATTCAAACATTTTAAATTCATTAGAATTTATTCATGGATAAAATTTATTATCTTAACATAAAAAGGAGAATAAAAAGATAAAACTTGAATTCGCGTACATATCCCACATATAAACCAATTTGAAATTCTATGGAATGTTATTTTATTAGACACCTCTCACTATCAATTTTTTTTATTAATGCTAGGAAATTAAAATTTATGGAAACCTATATATTTTTTAGGAAAACTTTATAAATTTTATTATGTTTCTAGTTAATTATATTCTCGTTAAAACCTAGTGTGAATATTTTTATAATAGCGATCTAGATATCCAATAACTTATCTGATTTTTGATTTTCACAAAATTAAAGATTTATTTTCATTTATTTTTATGCATTTTCCCATTTTTTGTAAACTATAATTTTAAAAATTAAATATAGCATTATTTCTAAATCTTCTTTTATTATAAAATTGACATATTGATATTTTATAAGCTAATAGAAATATATTATAAATAGTTTACGATTTGAAATTGCTGATTTTTAAAAAGTTTAATTTAGATTAAATGTTAGTTAACTGTCTCAGATAAAAAATAAATTATAAATCCGCTTCATAAACCACTTACACGAAAATATCCGAATCAATAATTTTTTTTTGTAAAATATAACTCTTTAAATTTTATTTTTTATTTGAATAAATAACCAAGCTATTCAATTTTTTTTTAATTTTCTCACAGGTAACATTATTCCTGCAGAAAAACCAATAAATAAAAACTTCCCTGCTAAATTATTTTTTATAATGAGGCTAAAACTTTCTCATCATAAAAATATCTGAAATTCGGTACAGAACTTCGATTCTCCCACAAATTTATTTTTTCTACTGCCAAAATAATTTTTTGGAACTTTTAAAATCACTAAAAATTCATCTTTTTTGGCCTAAAATCAAAAAAAAAAATAGCTCAATATTTTTTGTATTCATAATTTTTTTTCGAAAATCTGGACTTTTGTTTAATATAAGTTGCAAATTTTGATAAAAATTCCTTGTTCGGACAAATTTTTATGTACAATTCTATCGTAAACATAATTCTTGAGTTGAATTAATGGGGATACAAAAAAATTGGAAGAAATTTTAAACTATACTTTATTTGCTTAGTTTAAAAAAAATTGGAATGTCAGAATTATGATAAGGTATCAAAAATGATTTTTAGAAGTCTTAATTATTATTATAGGTGTGGGAAAAGATATATACTAATTATTTTATGTAATATAAAGAAAAAATTGAAAATTTTCTACAAATTTAAAATATATTATATATATAAATATAAATATTCCTAAATTATAATAGCGTATGGTTTCATTTTTTCTTAATAGGATTTTTATCATTCATTTACAGCAAGTTGAATATAATCCCCCCCATCCACCCAATAGTTTTTCATATTTGTAAAATATAACTTTAAATCTCAAAAATTTCATTAAAAGAAACGAAATTGGGAATTTTTCTGAAATTAAATAAATAAAATTATTTATTTTTGGCTATTATTATTTGTTTAATTTTTTAGTATTAAATTATGTTTTACTGATGTGTAACGCTGCTTAAAAAATATTTTGGTGATATTAAAGAAATGATATGAGAATTGATTAAAATTTTTATTTGATTTACAGAGATTTTGGCAAAAATAAATTCCTAAACTTTTTATTAATACATATATTATCGAATAAATAGACTTTTAATACATTTTTAACCATAAGAAATTTAATTGAATATTATTATAGGTGGGTTTATATCTTTTTACTAAGTCTTATTATTAGCCTTTCTAAACAAAAAAAATTAAATTATAATGACAAAAAAATTATTTTTTTTATAATAGCTAGAGTATTATCTTATTTTTTTATTTTTATAATTTTTAACCAAAAAACCCTTTGGAAAAATTTGCGTAAACTAAGGAATAAATTCAGGATCATTTTTTAAATATTGCGGGTGTTCTCTTTAATTTTTTTTTAGCATTTTACAAATAATCTCTATATATGAGAAGGGTTTTGGAAAGGTTTTAATAAAGTTATAGTTTAATTAGTTAAAGATAACACTATAAGTGAATTCAATTTTCCCAAAAAAAAAAAATTGATGATTTTCCATCTAATTTTGAGTAAATGGTGATTACATATGTTTTCATTTAACGTGATTTTACATTATGCGAATTTTTATTAAAAAAATATTTACGTAATCGCTGGTAAATGTATATTTATATTTTATTCTAAAATTTATTATCCCAAACAAAGAGAAATGAAAATAAAAGCCCTTTAATAATTAAAATTTTCAAGGAATTAATCTAGGTTTTTTTTTTTTTTTTAAAGGGAATTTTATTTATAATATTTAAATACTAGAAAAAAACTAAAAGGAAAATACAATAAAAGGAAAAAAATAATCAAATTTCATCCCACTCCCATCTGTCGCTCTAGCGGTTCCGTACCCAAAATTAATCTAGGTTATAGTTTAGGTTATCTTTCTAAAAATTAGAATTTATCTTTGAGTAATATTATAATATTAATCAATATAATAGCGTATTTTTCCTCGAACGAAAAAAATATTATTAATATTTTTTTCGCTGCCTTCCTTTATTTTTATTTTAAAGACATTTTCTTTCTTTTTAAATATGCTCTTATTCCTTTAATAAAAATATTATATAAAGATAATAACTATTTGGTATTTTACTTCAGTTCTAAAATTTAACTTTATTTATAATTATGTTGATAATCAATATTTTTATTTAGGGTGATGATTAATATATTTATAGACTTTCATTATTTAGCCAAAGTATATTGCAAAGCCAAGAAAATCGGGTTATTATTTATTATAATAAAGAGCCAGATATACTGTACCTTATATCCAAGGCGAATATAAATATCCTTGAATAAAATAAAATTTCAAAATATTCAGATATAAGAGATAAAAACTTAATAATTTATGAAGTATAGAAATAAAGATATTACGGAATACAAACCAGCATCCCTCAAATATACTGAAATATTCTATTTTTTTTTTCTCAAACTTTTTATTAGATTATTTGTGGGAGGAGGTATTAAGCTCTTTAATTAAAAAACCACATAATTATCATCGAAATTTTATAATATTTTTTTTTTAAAAAATACACGATTTTAAAAATATGAATCTCTATTTGATCGCTCTGGATAATACTCAGAAGTCGTTGATAATGATTCGGCGTCTATAAAAAGAGCTTTCAAATTCTGTTGAGATTAATGGTATTGCAATGTAATCTCATGCCATATTAGATATATCTGGGAATCTTTTCTCATTTAATCACAACCAACACAGTATATCAGTATCCTAAGAAGTTTTTTGATGATAATACTATGTAATTAACTATTTTTTTTTACTAATTTTAAAAATATCGGTTTTATTTTTTCTTTGTGGATAATTCCTCTACACCAGCATTTTTCGACTATCCTTGCACCCTTGGACTATACTTGGATATATAAAGAACTTCCTTCTTGAAAAATTCTCATAGAGCTTGAATAATCTGGTTTTCACCTATATCTTAGAAATATTCTAGTCGAAAACTTAGATTAAAATAGTGGCTATATTTTCTATATTACAGTTTGACAGTTGTATTTTTTTAGCTTTTCCCGACAAATTGAAATGGCGTTTTAATGATTAGATTATTATAGATCTGATATTAAATTATTTAATAATTCTTGTGACTCTGAGATATCAAGTTTTTCGCATAACTTAATCTCTTCAATAACCAAAAAGTTTTTTTTAATCACTAAAATCTCATCTTCTTTTATATTCCCAACATCTTGTATTTGAAAATAGAAGTATCCAGTGGCAAAATAAATCAACAACTGATACAACAGATTTCCAGTGAACTGTTTGTGATAAGAATAGGATGACTACATTAAAGCAAATTCATTAAAATCATAATGAAAATCACAATTTTTATTTATAATTCTCCATTCTTCTTTTTTTGTGATTTTTGATTATTTTCTTTATGGAGAGATATTCTTGAAAGAGGATTTTTAAGATAGAGCACATTTTCCGGTATGCCTGCAACCGAATTCGATCCATAGGATATAAATAACAGCTTTGAAAAAATTTTCTGGTATTATCGAGTACTTGGATAGTAGAATTAAACTATGTATTTTAAAAGGTGATAGTCTTATTGAACGCAGGATGCTTCTAATTACCAAAAAAAAAATTTCTTTGATAGGAAAAGGGATAACTCTATCAATATATTAAAAAAGTGAGAATATCAATGAATTTTTAACTGATACTTTAGAGGGATTGGGACCTATGTAGCTCTTAGCAAAAAAAAGCTATTTGTGGCATTTTTTAAAGAAATCCCAAAAAATTATAGTCCTGTAACACAAAATGAAAAGGTTTTGATAAAATTTGCCAGCGTGACTCACATATATATGAGGGAAATCGAGTAAAAAAATGTAGACTTCTTTGAATAAAAATTTAATGAACGCAGAAAGTCATGCATGTTGTCAGATTTGGTGCGGCACATGTGCTAATGTTAAATGACATCATTCACAAAAAACCAAAAAAATGATCTTATTAAAATCCCTTTTTCTGCTTTAAATGTTTCGGTTTTGTATAATGGGTTGAAGCTCTTGCTTGAGATATTTAACCAAGGAGTGAAATTAATCGGACTCAATTTTTTTTGAAATATTGATCTTTTTTGAAGAATAACCTGATAAGAAGATAAAAAAGCAGTTATAAGAGAATTCAGGTCCCAAAAATATTCTGACTCACCCTCATATTTACCAATATTTTTGCCTTAATTAAAGTTTCAGGTTCTTTTTTGTAAATTTTCTAATCATTAATAAGTTTTCATAACGTTCTTCAACCAATTTGAAAAAATATTTGAAAAATTTGTCACCTTAAAGAATAAGTACCAGAAATCTTGTAAAAAATTATCCACAAAACCGAGAGTGAGGATGATGGAGAAGAGCCGGATATTTGATTAGACAAATATGGCTCGTTATCTTTACCATCATATTGAAGCAAAAATTCATTGAAAGTTTCATGATTAATCTTGGTATACTTTTTTTAATAAAAAATAGTTGCAATTATTAAAATGTCGTGAATTTTTATTTATACCTCTTAATGTAGGTAAATGGACCCCAAAGATTAAAAATCCAGAAAAAAATATTAATATATTGTGACGTTGGACGCCCAGTAACATTAAAAACCTTAAATTTTCGTTTGATTGATTTGGTAAAACTTATGAGCTGTAATAAAAATCACTAATCATTAAAATTCTTTTATAAAGGATAAATATACTTTTTGGGAATTTTAGATTATATGAGAATAATTAAGAACTCGTTCGAAAAGTTCTAGAATATTTTTATGCAAAAAATTGATATTAAATTATATTTCTCAATATGAATATTTACTTTATATCTAGTCGATTTGTTTAGTTTAAAACTATTATTTAATCCACTAAAAATTAACATATTATCAAATATAAATTTGTTAAAAAAATACCTATAATCGAGATCAGTAAAATGAGATTAATTTAAAAAATATTCCAAATTAATTCACAAATGCAAGAATCAAAATTCAAATAACAACAGATTTTAACCTAAATTAACCTCAAATCTACAAAAGATTAATAATCAGCAGAGAAATTAAATATAATACAAAAATAACTATTTATTAAAAATATAATAACAAAAAGCAATTCTAGATAAAATTAATTTTTAATTTAGTCTAAATGATATCTAAAACGGTTTAAATTTATTTTACGTAAAATGAATTCAATAAAAGCTTCACCTACAAAAAAATAGCCATTTACTACTGAACTTCATTCTGAACCCGATTCAAACAGATTTATCTATATCAGTATTTGCTTTCATTATCACTAAATTATTCAACACACATTATTGTATTATAAGAAATTAATTTTATATAGTTGATAAAAAAATTTATAATAAATTAATTTTTTAATTTGTATTGGTTGAATTAAAAATAAATTTAAAATTCAACGTATTTTCATTTTAAATTTTATCCAATTTTAGGACTATTTGTAAAAAGCTACTAGAATTCATCAGAAATTTTTTATTTATAAATATATAATTAGAAATATTTAGAACGATTTTTTTCAAAACTCGTTTTAGTTAAAATTGATATACATTATGAAAAATTCTTTCTAAAAAAATAGAATACATATAGATTGTTTTATTAAATATTATTATAAAAGAATTTTATTGAAAATTTTATATTATCTCACTAACGATATTGATTTTGGCTCAATTAAATATAAAATATATTTTTAATTAATATAACCTACATATTTTCCCTTAAAGTGTTAGTTATGTTAGTTAAAATAATGATTTGTTTATTTTAGTAGAAAACATTGTTTCTATAAGATAACCAACAATATTACTCAACTATTACTAGAAAATATAAAGGTATGATAGGAATATTTACGGTTATGTTTATGTGATGTAATACTTAAATAATACCATTTTTAGAAAAATTTACATATTTTTTAGATTCTAAATCCAGCGAAAGTATTCTATTTAAAAAAAATACAGTTTTTTGATGAATTTTTTAATTCAAAATCAGTTTCTTTTATAATTATAAAAAATATTATTTAAAATAAAAAACCAAAGTATCAAAAAATATATGTCATTACTATTTTCTAAAAATTTTTGTATCAATAATTATTACAATTTAAATATTAAAAAGCATAAAACCCCTAAAAATTATTTTAAAAATAATATAGTTAAAAGTTAATATACTTTTCGTTCTTTAATTAAAAATTAAATTTTATAAGGATCAATAAAATAATTATATTTACCAAAGCATCCCAACCTTAATTTTTTATGTAACTCAATAAATCTATTTTAAAAATGCTGATAATTTCCTCTAATTTCAATTTTTTTTCAATAATACTGAAATTTTTTTTCTAAATTGGGATTTATTATTGATTTATCGGATTTAAATAAACTTCGGAATAGGTCTATTTTTATTTTTTAAAATAAAAAAACCTGTCTATAATTCAAAAAAGAACTGATAAAAAAATCCCAATATCAAAATATTAGTATAAATTTAATTGAGATAAAAATTTTATTTTTCATTCCACTATGTTTGAAATATATATTTTCCTGGTAGTTTCACAATTTTTATTTTTTATTTATACTTGACCATATTATTTATTACTTATTATATATTACTTATTATATATTACTTATTATATATTACTTATTATATATTTTTATTATCGATAAATTTATTTTTATTTTTAATATATCAATGGATTAATAAATTAATTTTCTGATTTTATTTTACAAGTTAATTTAATAGTATATCTAACTATCTTTTTTCAATTCAAAAAATAAAAAAAAATCGTATATAAATCCTCCTATTCTGTGATATAAAATCGATTTTTATTGAATTTATAGCTGAATTTATATACGTCTTATTTTTTGATAAGTTTAATCATTTCAATCTAGATAAATGAAATATAATTATTATTTTTTAAGAAGTTTGGTTTTGAAATAAGAGAAGATATACTTTAAGTTGAAATTGTACCTTTATTTCGAAATCTAAGAATGAAAATAACTTTTGATTTTATTTCCAAGAAATTTTTTTTCGATAAAGTAAGTGTGGTGAAGATATAAAAAAAATTTCGAAGTAATAATGAATATTTCATAATTTTATAGAATATAATTAGAAATTTCTTCAATTTATTTCTTATTATTTTATCACTTGTTATAGAATATATATAGATCAATATGAATTATCTTCACTTATATAGAGTTGAATACTTTAAAAAAGCTAAGCGGGCTCAATAAATAATTTTTAAATAAATAATTTATGCATGTAAAATTATAAATATAACTCTTATCCAGCTTTAAAATTCATTAATGATGGGTTAAGTTAAATTTAGAAGATTTTAATAAAAACTATATAGATTAAAATTTTCTCCACTATCTTCAATATGTATTATGCTCATCACCTCTTTCCTAATGAACACCGATATTTTATCAGAAAAATCAAAAATTTACAGTTCATGAAATTCTTATTTCCCTCTAAAAAAATCCAAGATCATCTATTTAAATTGATTTTTGTTAGACTTATAATCTATTAGAAGCCTGAGCAAAAAAGTATATGTCATATGGTATTAGCTGAATTCCAATAAAGAAAAACTCGACTGTTATAAAAATAAAACAATCGATACTAGATAAATTCTAATTAATCTAATTTCACTTATATTTTTATTCCCTGCGATATGGGTGAAATACAAAAATTAAAAAAAATTTATGAAGCAAAAACTTTAATAAAAAATAATCTAAGTATAATTTATTTATTTTTAGAAATAAAAAATTATAAGATGAATATTAATGGAAAGTTTCGTGAAGGAAAAAAAATAAGTATAATAGGGGACGATATCATATTTGTTAATTTTATCATTTAAAAGCTCTTTTTTTTGATAAAAGAATCGCAAAGCTTTGTTTTAGAACAAATAATCCCAGAATTAGATGTAATTGACATTTTTTGCACTACGAAAATGATTTTTTTCGTATAAGAGAGTTTCGCGAAAATTTATTAATAATTTTTTATTTTACGTGATCAGTCTATTCAAATCGATGAGAGATAAAACTAAATCTGATAAATTATATATAAATATTGCATTACGGAATTTTATTGTATTATAACTTCATTAAAAACTCTACTAAAAAAATATGAAAAAAAGAAAAATGAGTATAGAAAAGACTATTATCCTAACAAAAATAAGCTCCTCTACTAGACCTACGGTAATTACCAATAGAAAAAGTGTGCAATATACCAACCGAAAGAGCCCCCCCCCCCCCTGGCATTTCTTCAAGTATTGCATGGCTGAGGTTACTTGAAGTCAATAATTAAGCCATTTTCGAATGAAAAATAACTCATTGAAACTAATAAGCTCCTAATCAGAGCCTATTTATATAAGAAAAAATAAAATTAGACTCCTACCCAAACGCGAGTTTAATCGACATGACTTTCCTACAAAGAGCTGTTAGACGCTCATATCCGTTTGAATGTCGAATGTTGGATTTTTGCACTAGAATATTTCTCAGTCGTGCTAAAAGAACGGCTCTTTCTGTTTCGAGATGAATCCCTTCTGAAATCATTGTCCTCAGAATAACTGTGCGTTGTCTCCACTACAATCAACAAATAATAGTACAACAGTGTGTGAAAATTTAGTTTAGTGTACTTCGAAAAGTATTCTATAAGTTTCTAAACCACGGCAAATTATTTTGGTCTTAAGAGATCGATTTAATGGGGTTTACAAAAAATATTCAAAAAATTTGATATCAATTTCTATAAGTCATATAATTAATCAATAGACTAAAACAAACCACTTTAATAATATTTTTAGTTTAACTAATAAATTTCGGCTATTTTGTTTTATATTCGACTTTTTTAGGAAAACCGTGCTAAATTATCCTACATTCGGCTATTTTAAGCGATTTTCGACTAATAAACAAATTTATCCAATTATATAGTTCTATTATCTAAGCTATTTTTGGCTATTTTTTATTTTATTTGATAACCAATAAAATTGAAGCCTTTTTATTAGATAATGGATTTATATTGGCTATTTATAAATAAGCCAAACTGCACAGTTTTTTCGATTAAAGCATTAACCCGATTAAGTACGCGCTATCTTAAATAATCATCCCGTTTAAATTTTTATAATGCAAATAAGAATTTTTAGAATCAATATTTTGTTGGTAAATTTAAAAAAAAAATTATTGTAAAAATTATGAAAGATAGAAAATATTGGATTCTATTTATAACGATGATTCAATTTTATAAATTATTAGCCAAGGATTTAAAATATTGATTTGGGTTTGTTTTTTGAGTTTAAAATTTATCATAACCAAAGTACTATGGTTTTTTTGGCACTAAATTTCTCGAAATAAAGTTTATGTACATTTTTTATAACTTTAAAATTTCATTATTTTGTGTTAGGAGTACCACCTTTATGTTTATATATTTATCAAAAGATATTAACTAGTTTTCTCAATTTCTCTCGATTTATTTTAGAAGCTTTTGCTAGTATAATTTTTTGATCTGACAAGGAAACTTTATGAATTAAAGCTTAAATAACATGATATACTAAACATATAATTATATGAATTTGTGGGTGATTTATCTTTATGTTTCGATAATATTAAATTAAACTAACCATTAAAAAAATGTAAAATAAGCTCTAGTAAAACAATCAAAAAATTAACTGTAGAAATCATGGATATTGTTTTGTCTTTTTTTTTCTCCCTTTTTACTACATTTGATGGGGATATATTAGTAATTGAGTTGCTCAAGAAGCTGATTTTAATGTAAATTTTTCTTTGAAAGAATACCTTACCCCCTTTATATTCTTATTCCAAGTTTAATTGGAACATTGAATCTTAAATAACATCAATCTATTTTGCTAAATGTGCTAAATTTTTTGATAAAGTTGAAGATTATGTTTCAGAAAAATATTTGATGAAACTAAATTTTTTCTACTATCTGGTTTTTTATACCTTAATTTCTGCTTTTTTAAGATTAATGTTTATTATTGATACCTCTATTAATTTTTTTCCAAAAATTAAATAAATATTCAATTGAATTTTTTTCATTCATATTTTAAAAAAAAATTGTTTAGCTATAATCGATTTTTTCCTCTATGTATTGATTTTACAAAAAGTCTTTTTATATATTGTAAGCATCAGATATCCATTTTTTTTTCGCTAAATGTTTTTTCATATTAATGAAGATTTATTAATTATCTATTACTTCTTCTAAGTTTGTAATTATTTCAGCTTTTGAAAAACAGATATGTATAGTTTTAATCGTAATACTGTTTCATTATTGCAGCAATATTTCCGAAGAATCCAATATTCCAGCTGGGTTACCAAATAAGACCCCTGTCATGAATGGAAATTTCTAGAATTTCTAGAATTTTCCAGAATATTCATATTATCAGCAGCAATTTTCTAGAATTTTAGGAAACGTTATAAAAAATTTCAGAAATTTCTTATCGATTTTTAATTTTTCTTATGAAATAATTTTACATTTTCATATTTTTTTAAACATCGATAACTATTTTATTTTGATTACTAATCAAGCTTGTTAGTAATCAAAAAGTTTTATATATATATCTTTCTTTTTGGTTTATTTTGTAGTTTTTCTTTTAGTTTTATGACCTAAAACCAAGAAAAGGAAAAAATATAAAAAGGTTACGCTTTTCCTGTCTTGGATTCGACATCTAGTATCTTGTATACTTTCTAATAGTAATATATGCATATATTTATATTGAATATAACTTGACTTCACTTGCCTTGCACTCTTGTATCTCAGATCTTGACAGCCACAGCCGCTACAAAAGTTTTTTTTTATTCTATTTGAAGAACAATTTTTTTCTGTAGGCAAATCATAAAAATCTAAAAAAAAAAATATAATTAGTAAAAATATATATTTTTTTTGAATAATCCATTTTCCCCATAATTATGGGCTGCCTTCAGGAGGTGGAATTTGGAGGAAAGAGAATAACCTTAATTACAACATCTTCAAAAACTGAAGCATGTCTTGAAGCATTATCAAGTGAAAGTGGATCTTTTTCTAAATGAAATATTTTCACAAAAGATTTAATGACATTTGAAAAACATTCTTTAAATACAATGGTATTAATATAAGCATTTTCCTGTAAAAATAGGGAATGCAAAAAATTTTTCCTCTAATGCATTCCGGATTTTTACTTCTACCAATCATAGATATAAGCATTTTTATTTTTCCAGTGATTTGAATGAAAGCTCGCAAGTTACTCCTTCCTTCATTTTTTTTGTTTCCTCTTACAATTCTAATATCTTTTTAAGAATGCAAAACATTTTAGATCGGGACTAAGCGAAAAAAAATCATTTTTCATCCATGTTAAAAAAGATTTCTCGATTATGCTAGCCGATGATAGACCATATGTTTTCAAGATTAATCAGGATTTCAGAATAATTTATGTTTATTTCGCCTTCTTTGCCAATTAAATATCGGTATTTTTTACAATTCCTTTTGCAAAACTTGTAGTACCATCCATTAGATGAATTGAAATGAGTAATATCTAATTCTTTAGTTATTTGATGTGATTTTTGCATTATTATAGATGGGTGAAGGACGATTTTGGACATTTTATCAAAAATAATCCACCAAAGAAGTTCTTTTTTTATTTATGACCATCTCGGCTCTGAAACTCTCAAAAGATTATTTTTCTCTTTTGATGAAATTTTTTTTGATATTTACAAGATTTCACCAGAATTTTCAACTGTTTATATCACAAAACATTCATTTATCTTAAATTCTCTAACCGAATACCCTTTTGGAATTTCTGGGTTAGACTTCATAATGCTTATTATTTCCAATGTTTTAGTTTCAGAAATTTTAGCTCCTCTACCTTTTTTTTTTTTAATTTTTTAACTTTATATGTATTATTCTTTTAATTTTTAGTTTAAATGAATGTTGAAAATTCAAATAAAATTTATTTAATAAAACTTAAATCGTGTTTTAAAGGTATTTTTTACCAGTAATGAACCATATTATCAATCATTCTTCCCAAGGGAAGATAAATTTACGGTTAAAAAATTAAAACAGTGCAACGGCCAATGGCGTCACCAGATTTGGTCATGTGACCACAAAAAAATAAATTTACGACCCGATGAAATCAAAAAAATTGAAAAATCTCTACATGCCAAAATTAGACGGGAAAAAAATAAAAAGTTTCGATGCGCGAATTCAATTGGCGCAAATCATCAAAATGGAAATTTGATGAATAATGATTTATCGAATAATGAAAAAAATGATATTAGACCCAAATTCAATGCTCCAAATTATGGTCGTAATAATAAGCTCAGGATTATGAAATTTAATGTCAGAGGAATAAAAAATTCCAGAGAAGAGCTTGAGCATTAACTCAACTCAGCTAAGCCAGATATTCTGGAGCTCCAGGAAAAATTTTTTAAACAAAAAAAAATACAGGTACAGAATACCTGGGTAAACCTGTATAGCGTCGAAATCAGACTTAGCAAAGGGTGATATCGGGCTACTATTGGATACTAGGGACAAATCAGGACTATTAATTAATGAATATAAAGCTTCCCAAACATGGATATCTGATTATAAGCAGGAGATACTCTAATGGAAAGAGATTTAACATGCTTGTAACGAATGTTCACATAACAAGCGCTGGTATTATGCGCACAAAATCCAAAGTTGGAATTTTTGGGTTAGCCCAAATGGAAAAATTTAAATTTAAAAAATATATAATATTAGGAGAATTCAATATGAACGTCCCAAGTGCAAGAAATTATATATCTAGGCTTGGGTTGAGCCATCAAAAAGCAAAAATAACAAATTCCCCAAGCTCTAGATATAACAAAGGCGAAATTGGTCGCATGATCGACCATATATTCTACGTCGGACTCAGTGGAAGAGAAAACTGGTGCACCGCCAACAAAAATCTCGACATTTCTGACCATATGCCGATCACAGCCGAGTGGAATTTCATTTCACTTGAAATTCCAGCCAAAAAAATAAAAATTAACGGAATCGAATTCTATTGGCCGCAAAACAATTAATCAGCAGTACCAAATTTGACCCATTAATTGATGCTGATAAGGATCTAAATAAGATTTCTGGAGGTTTTATTGATACATTATGGGCAGAATCGAAACGGCTTCAAGCCACCATTGCTGTTATTGGGGTCTGGTCAAAATATTTGTCCAAAAAAACGATTTCTACAATAAAAAATCGTAGGAATAAATTTAAAGATCATCTGTTTGGAAAAATCGGCAAAATATATTACGTAATAGCCAATCGAACGCAATTGATGCAATAAAATCTGATCGCAAAATTTACTACGGTAAAAAAATGAAATTAATATACGACCAAATCATCAATAATGACACCAGAAAATACTAGATAATCATCAAATCATACACTGGGAAAACTCTCAGGAGCATTTCGGACGGCCCGGTGTATGATAAAAATAAAAATATAATAACTGAAAAAAACAAAAAGCTTGAAATTTGGAATAATAATTTCGGTGAATTGGCCAATGGTTCTACTGGGAATAGCCGCAGTTCCACTAAGTGGGAATCAATGCTAACCGCCGACTGCGACTACTTCCCAGAGTGCGTCACTAAAATAAAATGGTCTGATATTACCATGGCATTAAGTGATACTCCTAATAACAAGGCTCTTGGCTCTGGTGGAATAACCAGTGAGGTATGGAAACTGGTGATCTCTGAAAAAAATCCTGAGTCAAAAATGGTTAAAATTATCTTTAAAATTATCAATATAATGTACGATTCTGGGAAAATCCCAACTAATATGGACACTAATATAGTAGTGCCAGTACCTAAAAAGTATGATATGAAATAACACGATAATTATCAGGGAATTTCGTTGATTCCAACCCTTTTGAAGCTATATTCTAAAACAATAGCTACCAAATTGGCTCAAATCGACAAGAAATACGAAGTATTAGTTAAAGAGCAAGCTGGATTTAGAAATTTCGAGGAATGCACCGCTCAAGCGACCACCATATATGAAATTTTTTGGCGAAGAAAAATTAAAAATAAAAAAACCTTCATATGCTACACCGACTATAGCAAATCTACGACCGAGTGCCCCACATCGCACTACTGTACAAATTGAAGTCCATTGTGATTGGCTGGAAGTTACTCAACTCTACATGGGGCCTGTACAGGTCACCAAAAATAGCTGTTATGATTGGAAATGATGTCTCCAAACCGTCTGGCTATCTATGTGAGCTGTGACTGGGCTGTCCAGCATCGCCAATAATATTCAATTTTTACATTAAATATCTTTTCAAGGGTATTCAAGGCTTATATGTCCCTGGACTCACCTCTAGGATATCTGAGCTTCTCTTTGCCGATGATACCGTGCTATTGGTCGAATCAGAGGACGATATGCAAATTGCATTAAATAAAATTACTGATTAGTCTAACACATGGGAAATGACTATGAATGGATATAAGTGCGGTGCAATGAATTTTACCGGTCCCTAATCGTCCGATCTGATATTACAAGGCCAAAATAGCTCAAAAACTGATCAGAAACATATTTGGGGTATATTATGAACTATAAATGGGACTTGTTTGGGATCATCAAAAACAACAAAGTAAAGGCCAGAAAAGCTTTCTACGCAGCATATAGCTTCTTGAAACATAGCGACATATCTGTTATCCTAAAAATAAAATTCATAATTTCGGTTCTGATGCCTATTGGCTGTTACGGAGGCGAAATCTTTGGCACGAGTGAAGCAAGAGTCAGGCCGATCCAGGACGAAATCGAAAAAGCAATCCTACTGGTTGCCAATTTTGGTAAGTCCGACGCAATGAGGCGGGTCTGAGCCGAGCTGGGGATAAAATCTGTCTTATTAAAAACTAGAACTGCTTGAGTTCGAGCATATCAGAAATGGAAAACTTTAAAAACTTGAATAGCCGACCTCATTAATTCGCCCATCAAAACCAGATGGCCACCTGGTTTACTGACAGTGCAAGATGGATAAAAAAAAATTGTGTTCAAAATTAAAAAGGTGAAATATCATCACCATAGTCGACAGGAAAAATAAAAATAACCAGCCTAAAATCCAAAGGTGAACGGTGGACCAAAAAGTCTTCGGAGAAGGAAACTGGATGAATCTTCAGCTGCTGTACCCTGAAATGAAAATTGATCTCCAGAAAATCGAGAAAATGCGAATGGGGACCTTCCAGATCTTCCAGCGACTATCAAAAATTTAAAAAAAATTGTCCCTTCTGCAAAATCGATGTACCTGAAACTGTCGACCACATCTTATTAAAATGCTCTCGATGGATCATACAGCTATGTGAGACGATCGGTTGGTATATACCTGCATCGATCGGCTAGACATAAAAAACCAACTTTCAAATTTCATTGAATCTCACTTGGGGATAGTTGGAAAACTCCTTGAGGGGGAGTCTAAAAAAACTTTAATTTAGTTACAAGTAGAAACCGCTGATCATAAATTTGTACTGGAAGCTGACAAATTTTTTATTGGAATCCGCGTGCTACGAAAACTTAAGCTCCAGAGTTTAAGTCATTGACCAGCCTTCTTGAACCAATACCCTCGAGGTATGGAGCTGCTAGAGCGGCAGAGGGGAGATGGGTGAAAAAATTTCACTTTTTTTAATTTTTTTAAATTAGTTTTTATAACTTTTTATTAAATCTAAAATAAATTTCCCGTAAAAAAAAAAGTTATGTTTTACATATTTTAAAAGCTTTAAAAGTTTTAACTTTTTATATTAAAAGAATATCAGAGGGCTTTACAAAGCTAATATTTAGTTTATAAAATTTTATTAATAGAATGTCTTAAACGAATACTTGGATTTTTTCTAATTCTTTTTATTAATATTCATTCCATTTAATAATCTTTTTGTTTATTATTGGCTATTTACTAGTATAAATTTTATAAAAATATTTTTATTAATGAGATTAGTTTCAGCCCCAATAATATAAACTATCTTCATAATATGGGGGAAATCTTTAGATTTTATCTC
>LSSL01003816.1:0-16844 GCA_001953115.1 Smittium mucronatum | reverse complement strand
GGGGGGGGGGGGGGGAATAAGGAATGGGAAAAAGTAAACAAAAAGTACAAATAGACAGAAAGGAAAGAAAGAACTTACGTTAGCCCGGAAGTTCTCCGTATACCGGCCAACAAAGCAGAAACTAAGGCCAAATCTATGGCGTAATGAACTATTGTGCCAAGCATCTGAAAAGTCAAAAGGGAGGGAATGAACGCGTAAAGTGAATTGAAATGAAGTATCCGAAATAAAAGGCCACAATCAGGGGACAGGGGTGGAGGTTTGGAGTGAGAGGATCAAATACGTATTGAATGTATTATAGAAAAGTATTGGAGGGAGGATGGGGGACCAGATAAAATGTGTGGTAGAACCCTTTTAACAATATTTATACGAATATTTCGGTTTTGCTTTTTTTTTTAAAATTTTTAAAATTTTTATCAATCAAGGCAAAATTTCTAAAGTCCTGCTTTTTTAAAAAAAAAAGCATAATGCATTAATATAAAATGTCGTATTTTGGAAAGCAGGAGGGAGAGGGGGAGAGGGATCAATTTGCTTGATGCAGGACACTGGTTGGCCCAGCAGAACGAAACCAGTGGCTGAGAAGCCGATACTCTGCCAACTTTTCCGTAAATGCGTGCTACGAGCATCCCTCTGTTTTCGGACCCTAAAACCGCCATTTTTTTTTTTTTATGATAGCCCATCGTTTTCTATTCGATGGGAATTGGTGGTAGACTTTATTTTTTAACTCTGCAATTTGGTGTTTTTTAAATAAGAAAATATCCCAGCGAATTTTCAGTTCTTGTAATTTCTCCCATCCATTAATATCCGCTTTTGGGGGGGGGGGTTCTTTTTTTTAAATTTTTTTTGTTACTTCAGTATTTCTCCCATCCGGTTTGGTTTGGTTTTGTTTAGTTTTGTTTTTCTTGTTCTTTTGTGGCTCTATGAAATAGTTTATGAATTCTGCCTATAGACCCTGCTTTTTTTCCCATCTATTTGATTTGCCAGCTGTGCGACAGCACCATATTTTATGCATCAATTTAGCATACTATTGGCCGAAATTTTCGTCTGGGGTTTATTGGCAGGAAATACCAGCATTATTTTTATTTTTATTTCTATGGGAAAATAACCAGCCTGTCCACAAACTGGTCTCTATCAAATCCATAATATATCGGCATTTAATTGTCACATTCGCCTTCAAAACAAATTTCCCTTAAAAACAAAACCCCAACTGCGAAATGCATTTCAGTTACAAAAAAAAAAAAAAAAAAAATGTCGATAAATTCTAAAGGACTGGGTGTTTCCCCATCAATAAACGGCCTGAACTTGGTTCAAAACCAAAACCAAAACCAAAACCAAACTTTCTTTTCGCTTCTATTCTTTGCGTCTGCCCTGGCCCCTCTCCTCTCTCCCCTCTTCTCCATTTAAAGTCTTCCTTCCTTCTCCTATCTGACCCCTGCTAACAATCCCATATTTTGCTAAAACTCCTTCGACTCCCCATTAGATTTCTAAACGCGTTTTCATTCTGGCAATTCCGCATTTGTTGGTTTATTTCTCGTCAAGTGATTTATTTATTTATTTTCGAATGGCTGCGCGTATGTTTAAGCTCGTTTGGCCGCTGTAAAAATATACTATTTCAAATTATGCCATTTTTGATCATCGGATTAAATTACTTTTTGTCGGCATTTGCTGGCTTCAAATTAAACTTTGCTAATATTTATGCCCCACTCACAATTTCTTAAACTAAACAACTCCAATGGCAAGTTATGTTCTAAACGCACCAATAGCCAACCCATTTAAATATAAACTAAAAAATCATCGTCAGTGATATTTTACCACAAAACGCACACTACAAATAAAAAATATAACTAAAAGAAGCTCCGCTGAGTTTATACTTATTCTTTATCATTGGATCCACACTAATGAAAATTAATCCATCTGATGGTGATAATAGCGACTCCATTTGTTATCTGATAAATCCTTTATTGAAAATACTAATGCACATTTAAACAAAAAGCTTGAAATATTTTTCTCATACCACCTCCATAGCATCTTCGTCCTTAACTGAATTGAACTTGCGAACCGTTTCGCTAATAATCGCTATAATAATTTAAAAATAAAATAAAAGGTTTAATGTTTTCAACCTAAAAAAAAATTGTTCTCAACTAATTTACCTGTGGTCCCTCTAGCAAATTTATAACTCTTTAATTTGGGCACTCTCTCGTTTGGCTTAGCATAGTTTCTCAAGTAATCAACCTTGTCTTTTGTTATTACACACACATCTACGTTACTTCCTGAGCCAAGATCGTTAAAGATACCTGATTCAATTGCATCTTTTACAAGCTCAACTGCTTCGTCTCGCTCCATGTTTGGCTTGAATCGACTTTCGAAAATTGCCATTGCTGCCAAAGACCCTGAACCCATCGTGACAAAGGGAAGCTTATCTGTAGAGCCGTGTGGATACACTGTGTACAAATGGGGTCCGTTAATATCTACTCCTCCTAGAACCAAGGCTGCGCTCACATGTCCTTGATATCTAAATTTCATAAACTGTTAAAAAGCTATCCCTCAATAATCAAATTCTTTAAATCTTTTATTTTACCTGAATAGATATTGTTTAAGGAGAGTCATCGCGGTAGAAACATGGGCTTGTCTCCCACTGTTCATCGAATGTAAAGCCAACTGTGAACTAACGATGTTCGTCGTGAACTCTGTATCGGCAGCTGTGCCAGCTCCACAACAATATATGTTTGGAGTAATGTAGTGAATCTTTGCACAATTTTTGTCCGCTACTATTGTGCCTGCCGTAGCTCTGGTATCGGCTCCCAAAACCACGCCATCCTTATAAATAAGCCCCACAATGGTGGTTCCCGTTTTCGTTGCATTAGGCATGACTCCTCCGTTTTGTGTGAGGTATTCGTTCCTTTTTGCATTGGCAAAACTAAATCCTCCCTCGTGTTCACCGACGATTTCCTTAAGAATGTTCTTGTCCATCTTGTAAACCTGATAAAATATAAAAATAGGAGTTTTTTTTTCCTCAGTAGGTTTCTCTTGATATATATGTATTTCCTATTAAATCGAATTACCTATCTCGTACAAACAATTCTACTACGAGTATTTCTGCTTGCTTTTGTTTTTTTTTTTTTCTATTCAAGCCTAGTCGTCTGGCTGCATTAACAGCAAAACAAGAATTCTCCTCTTTCCTTTCCCCGCCCATTTCCAAACTCGTAATCGTCTTTGCCAATAAGATCCTCGGAACTCATCCTCGTTTCCAAGTGGCCAGTTTCTATGATGTAATGCACCATCCCAATTTCACTGGCTAATTATCTCCCCAATTCCAAACTGTCACTGATTTACTTGCTTCGCCCTATAACTTGATAATACTAATTCGCCAATAAAATTACTTTCTAACTTTACCCAAATAAATCTGAAAGAGCCAATAAAGTTTAATGTACCGCCTTTGAAATTGGGGTTGCATTTATTCGCAAAAAATGAATCTTGAAAATTATCTGTGGTTAAATTTTATTTTTTAAATACAAATCATAATTATGCGTGCTTTTAGAATCACTACTGACTTCAATTTGGGCTATTCGTCTCTCGCTTTAAAATGATTCTGATCTGATAAATCCAATTTTTCAGGCATATTTACCTGAATTACTTTCCCTAACTGTTGAAATTCATTAGGCTACTAAGAATCAAATAATTAAATGATACTTTGGAGATTTCGTTTTCGGTTAATGATATTTAATCGTAGCTAGTATTCAAGGTAACTATCGAGCAACAGAAATATTGCCGAGAATGAATTGATATTTGGATCACTACTTGCTTGAAACGGATCAATACATATCTTTAAAACCAATTCTCTTTGCTTTTTTTTCGTAACTTTATCTAATTTTTATATTTATTCTATTTAAATCTTGTGGAAAAAACGGTACTAATGCATGTTGATTGTAATGGGATATCAAATAAATTTAACAGAAAGATAAACTTTATTTCGCAAATTATGGATATTTAATATAAAGTTTGAACATTTATAAGATAGAGCTATTCCGAATTGTAATCTTCATACAGTAATAATGATTCTCAGAGAACAATGAGCTCTGCAAATATTTTTCGACTAATGCTACATATGAATTAATTGGTGCTAAATTCGGGATTAGTACCCCAAATATTTAACATACTACGAGATTCATTTAATAATATGCTCCATCTAATTTATACTGCTTTTAACCTAATTTTATTTTTACAATTTCATTTTGAAAACAAATCCCGAAATGCTATTATATACCCTTTTTTATTGGAAATGCTTAAAATAAAACAGTTTATCTTTTTTCTTCAAATGTATTTTTTTGTCGCTTTAAATTTTATATTGATTATTAAAAGACTCATTTAAAATTCCATTCAATCTCCTAGACTGATCATTAATGTATTTTCTTTTGATAATAGGACTTAAATAAACGAGAATATTTTTATTTATAGAAAATAGAATACACACTATTTTTTTCGAGCTGTTTTTATATTCAGATACAAAAATAAAACCTTGAATCATTTATATTCTCCTTTTTTATTTTTAGAAGCAATTTTGAACTGTAATTTTTATTCTAAAATTAGAAGCTATTGGTCATAAAAATAATATATTTGGTATGATACCCTAAAGGATGCACAAGAATTCAAAACTTATTAATTAGAAAAGATTTGGTTTCCTTCAACAAAAATAAATCGAAAATTAAATGATTAAATATTAGAAAATTTGGTTTGGAACTGTTCCTGTATTTTGTCTTTGAGTATATATGTTTCGATGAACAATCAGTATTGTTATGAGACAATCCCCTTACATGGGACAAATATTTCTGTGAATGTGTGCCTCATAATGCAGACGATTTACACTTGATGTTACTAAAGTGATACAAAGACATATTAATACCAATCTTGTTTTAAGTCTCAAGTATTGTCTATTTTAATTCCCGAAACACAAATATTATTAGAGTGTACCCAAAATTTGACTTTCCAGGAAATAAATCACTACATTTTTTTTTTATTTAAAATTTATTTAATAATAATAAAATCGAGAATAAAATGTTCATAGAAAGGATTGGCTAAACTTACTTGAAATTTAATTTCAAGTCCACTATGGAAAATTGAGCAAAGTTATCTTTCAAGGCCTACAATATGGCACTATATTGTTTTTTTAGAGATTTTCTCGGATGCATTTGATTAGTTAGTCTTGAGTTCATTAATTTATTACTTTCAATCTTTAGTTCTTCATATTTCTTTTTCTGTTTGAGAATTACTTTTCAATGGGGCTGAATTATTAGTAGAATGGTGAATCCATTTCTTTTAGCGAAAATTAGAATTTATTTTCTTGATTCAATTACATTTCGGTACATAGTGTTTTATTGAATTCGCATCAGAAAAAAGTTATAAAATATAGTTATTTTATTTTATTTAATATGAGACAAAAAAAAATATGATGTACTCTTCGCGATAAATATAAGCTTTCATTTTCTGATCAGAGACGAAATGTGGATTTTCGATACATCAAGAACAGATTCCTTGGAAAATCAATCAATTTCCGGTCTAACTTATCCTTTAACTTGTACTCATAACTGAGTGAAATTTTTGTAATTTTTCAGGAAAGAAAATTGCCAAATTTATGTTTTGGATCTTCTTTGAAATAATTTTCACTGTATATTGGAATTAACTTGAAATTTTCGACATTCAAATAAACTTAGAGTTTTTTGAGTCTTTTTTTTTTTTCAATGGTACTCTACTGAACTTGCCATTTTGGTTCTTTTAATTGTGCGAGGGTTACGAGAACCCCCCATATTACTTCAGACTCGAGATGCGACCTTTTTAATTCTTTTTTTTTTTAAAAGTTCAATCATCTTAAAACAGACTAGACTTAGAGTTAAAGTTCTTGGCAATTTTTTTTTTTTGCTGCTTTTTTTTTCTAACTAGGACTCGTTTGGGACCATTTCCAGGATATTTATTTATGTCTATATGGCCATTGTGCTGATTGGTGATGCGGTTTATACTTCTTGAATACACTTGGAAATTTTTTGTGGTATTTGAAAATGAAAAGTCAAGATCCTGAGAGAATTTCTCATAGATCGTTTTACGAAGGCTTTCTTCTCCACTTTGTAATTTGGGAATTTCTGTGCCAATTTTCACAATATTTGGAGCTACTTGTAAAATATTTATAAATTTTTGTTTTGGGTCGATAATTATTCGGTTTTACTAAAATTCATTTCGAAA
The DNA here is from genome assembly GCA_001953115.1 of Smittium mucronatum. Lineage (NCBI taxonomy): Eukaryota > Fungi > Kickxellomycota > Harpellomycetes > Harpellales > Legeriomycetaceae > Smittium > Smittium mucronatum. The sequence continues at coordinate 10,616 of LSSL01003816.1, read as the reverse complement.
TCGGGGCAGTTATATTGTGGGAACAACCCAGTATATATTTTATTTGTTTATTTTATGTATTATTCCACTTACTAACTACATTTAGTAAAGTTAAAACGCTAAATATTTATTTTAAAATAAAAGTAAAAGAGTTGAGTCATCCTCATAAATAAACTTGGTCTAAAAAATGGTCATTTAAATTACACCTAAATATAACCTTTAGTATTTTTCAAGAATAGAGCCCTTATATATTAATCCGGGGGAAGCGGAACAAACTTTACCTACTAACATCTTGGAAGTTTAACAGATAGTTAAGGGTATCACAATAATAATCAAAATGTGGTGCTTTAATGACTCTTTTGGTTATTTTAAGAATATAATCATAGAAAATAAAACTGATGGAAGTGACATTGGAGGAGGGGGGGGGGGTCAATATATTGATTATAATATTTAGTTGGGTTTTAGAAATATGTTTAAATTTAAAATGTAGAAATTTGATTTGATTTATTATTATTTTTTGTTCCCTGTTTAATCATTTCAAGGTGTGTAAATATTGTATATTCCCCCAATAGTATTTATTTTAGGTATCAAACTAATTTGAGATTTACAGCTGATGATAATGCGACTTATTATCAAACGAAAAATCATACCAGTAAAAATTTAGATAAAATTTATTTTAGAATTTTTTAATAAGTTACCTTTTATCGAAACCTAAAAAGAAAGCACTTTTGTTTGATTGATTGAACTAGATTACATTTGAATTAAAATAACTTTGAACTTTATTAGACAAGATGGACAAAATGTAGGAATTTCTGTCAATAATAATAATGAAAAATATTATCAGTAAGACTATTTTGATTTTAGAAAAGATTCCCGGTGGGCATGTAGCTTCTAAATCGACGGAGGGATGAAGGATGCAGACTTTTTTCAAAAAAAATCATTTTTTTTAAACATTTTTTTAGGATACTTTTAATTGTTTAAATAAAAACTTTATGAAAAAAAAGTGAATATATTTTATAAAGAGTTGATTTGGGGACTGAACTATTAAGGAAAGGTAAATAATTTTGGTCAAAAAAATGACTATATGTTTTAAATAATGCGGTTAGAAGTTAATTATAACAAAAATATTATAATAAATCCACCCAATTTTTTTTCAAGGTACACTATTTTTAATGATAGTTAAAAATTGGTATAAATTATAGTTGGATAATTTTAAATTTCAAGAAAATTATATAAAAAAAATGAAGAAGTTATAGACTTAAAGTATTTTTATTCAGATTTTCAACTTTTTCGTCTAGACGTATAAAAAATTAAAATAGAAAAACATTAATTATTAGATTCACTAAAAAATATTCTTTTAATTGGAGGGTAGAAGTAAATTTATTTGTTTTTATAATTGTGCTCATAAATGTTTAGAATACTTAATATACAAAGAGTGATATCAAAATAACATCGCAAAATTGAAGTATTATATAAAAACTTGAGTTATATTTTAATATTTTAAGTAAATCGTATTTAATAAAAAATATTCTGCATGGTTTTTGATAGGTTAGGTATCCCTGTTTTTCAAAAAATATATATAGGATACCGTTTCTTTTTTTTTTTTAAAAGAAAAGGGGAATATTGAATTAATCTAAACTTATATTGTATAAAAAATCTGGCATATAAGATAGAAATTTTATTTTATTTTATATACTCTACTCACAAAAATATTTCATAATCCATTATTAGTTTTCTTTGATTGATAGTTCGAATCAAAAACAGCTATAAATAGCTTTTATTAAATTTCTAGATACCTTTTTTTATAGATCCTAAGATATCAAATTCCGTTACACCCACTAAACGTAGTTTTGGTATTATTTTAAAATTTTAGATTTTCTCTATTTCAGAATTCAATTTCACTTTTTTCATTTTTCAAAAAAATGAAGCTATAATTGAAATATAATTTCTATTTTCACAGCATTTTCTTGTGAGATTTCATACCCTCTACTTTTTATAAATTAAAAAGCTTATTGGAAAAAAAACGCGAGTTTTAAATGTAAAACATAAAAAAAGGTCGGTATAAAAGACCTGTATTGTTTCAAATAATATACCCAAATTTTTAAAATGGAGGTTAAGAATATTTGTAAAAATAACAAGGCAACTTTTTTTTTAGTATTTTTTATTTAAAATATTAAATATTGATCGAAAAATACTTTAATTTTTTTATTTTAAATAAAAAAGATTTAAATTTCTGGGTAACTTTTATTTGAAAAAATAATACTATTTTTTAAAATCATGATAACTTCGATTTAAATTTTTTAAATAATCTTCATTTTCTTAATTTATTTGAGATATTATATATCTATAAAATATTAAAATTACATTTTTAGCTTTTAATTTTTTACTTTTCAGAATCTTAATAAAAAATATATACTCTAATTTTAGTTATAAATATATCTTTTATCTAAAGTATTATTTAAAAATTCAAAGTTAAATTATTTATTTAAATAGAAACTATTTTAACAAGTGAAACATGAGCTTTATATATATATTTTTTAATTTAAATCAAATTTCTCTTTAAATCCAAATAAAGCAGAAGCCAATTTAAATAAATTTCTTTTACTAATGTGAAATTTTAGCTATAACTTGTCCAAAAATTATAAAATATCGCTTAAATTATTCTTGGTTATATATTAGTTAAAATTGTGTTAACTTGAATAACCTGGGGGGAAAATAGATATTTTCGGTTTATTTTTGAATTTAAAAGACTAGAAAAAAATTAAAAAAGCATAAACTTTTTATAAAAAAAATAAGTATTTAAAAAATAAAAATAAAAATTATTGATGATATAATTGATATACACAGATAAATTATTAGATGAAAAACACTGCTTTGAATGTATTTTTTTTTCTAAATTATCCAAATCTGTTATTATATTTGGGTTCAGTTTTAAAAAAAATTGATCCTCTCAATAAAACATAACAGGCCAAGACCAAAAAAATTGGTGCTAAATCATATTTTGGCCAGAAAAAAAGATTATATTATAACGTGATGTATTTGATTTGTATTTATAATCGCCGAAATATTTATATCTCTTTATAATATTTCAAAAAAGTTTTTCTTGTTTTCATTTCATCTTCAGAATTTAAAATTAGATATTTTTTTTAATATGACTAATCTCGATAATATTTCTTGCTTATTATTTATTTATTTATTTTTTATCAAAAATAAATACTTTTTTTTATTTGAATTATACCGAAATATAATGCTAAAGAACTCCAAGAAAACTTGTGGATACAGAGGCAGGGTTATTACACAATTTACACATTAATCTTTATTACAGATACAGATTATAACATTAAAATCATTTTTTAATTATAATTTGATATTCACAGTTTAATATTATTGTTTTTATATTTTAGTGAATTCACGGAAATAGTTATGCAAAACTTTTTATTTTATTAATAGTTTTTTAAAAAAAATACCGCTTTATAATTTCAATATGAAAAAAATTGGATTTTATTTATTTATTTACCTAACTCATCAAATTATTATTTTATATATAAAAGCTGGAATAAAATCTTGGTGTTATTAAGGGTTTTAAATTTTAAATATCTTCTTTTAATAATAACTTTTACTAAAATATATATAAAATAAATAATTAGCTTTACTAAACTGAAATTAAAATATAAATAAAATGGATCAAAACTGAAATATGAGGTTTTAAAAGTTTTTATACTTTTCTATAGTTATCTTAGAACTAAATTCAATGTTTAATAATATAACTGAATAAATAATTTTATATTTTCGGGTTATTTTAAATAGATTAAAGAATAAATATCTTACCTATTTGGAATTTCAATGGATAATTTTTTACCTATAAATATAAATCTTAATTAGAAGATGATAAAAATTAACAAAAGTGATTCTTTAGATAATTTTTTTTGTGTAATATTGGCATACCTTTTTAAAAAAAATATTGAGATCACGAGACGTCGGGATCTCTATGTCTAAATTTTGAATTTCGAGAAACTGAGCGTTAAATTTTTTGCATTTTGACGGAAAGCGTAAAATATTTCGATTTTTGAGCAGAGGTGTAATAAATTATGTAATAGTGTTAAGTATAATTAAATAAAAAACAAAAAGCCCTAAGTAATGTCAGAAGTGCAGTATTGAATTGTTTCAGTTTTTTTTAGAGGCTAAAAAAAATCCACTTTATAATTTGAATATATTCAAAAGGAGATTAGGTGAACTAAATTTTTTGAAGAAATAGGGGATATATAAATTTTAATGAATGTCTTGGAGATTAATTATATGAGGTATTGGAGGTAGGGGCTTAAGAATGATCACCATTAAATCAAAATTTATATTTTCTGACTTATATTTTTTGAGTACACCACGTTTATGCCATACTATAATGAATACTGTTAAATAAAATATTATTAAACTTTATTAAAAGCTTTATAAAAAGTTTTATTTTTTTAATCACAGTGTAATTTATAACATTTTTCAAATATATTGGGGTTAGTAAAACCTAATTCAGGTAATTACTTGATTTAAAGCAATTCTATTATTCATTTATTATTTTTTTAATATCGTCATAAACTATTCATCTTTCAAAGTATATCGTATTAATTCATCCAATTTTTTTTAAAATTTGATTATTAAAATTATTACTGATTATTGTCCTACTATTTTTGCTTTCAAAAATAGAATTTGATTAAGAAACTATTTAAAATGGTAATTTACAAATTTGAGTATAGCTTAATATATATAAACCTACTATATCAGCGATAAAAAGAATTATACCTTTTATAAGTGCATAAAAGAGCTGTGTAAACACTTTTTTTTACAAAGCTAAAGTTTTTTAAAAAAATTTCCCATAAAAATCTGCATATTTTATGGTTTATGAAGGTATTTAATAATTCTTAAGCGTAGTTTTTATAACATAATTTATTTTATCTATATGAGAGATTCTTTTTAAGAGTGGAAAATTTACTAACAATTTTTACTGCTTTCCTGATTTAAAAAAAAAACGGTTTTTAACACACAAATTTATAGCGTGGTTCAAAATTGAAATTACAAAAAATAAATTTCTTTGGAAATTTTTGAGAAATTATAAAAGAAAGCATGTTTTCTTGATTTTATTGGCCATTTTTGAATAAATTATATTTTAGTCAATTGTTTAAACTGTAAAAAAAATTCTGGCCTTGAAAAGAATCTCCCATATTACAGTCAATTAGCTTTTTTTATCATTATTCAGGGTCGCAAATTAGCCCTCGATTTAAAAAGAGGGTCACATTATTGCTTAAATTTTATTATAATAGACTCTCGTAAAGTATAATTTTACTATTTGACCAAAATATTTCAACAATTTGTGTTTAAAATACCATCTTTGATAGAAATTATTTTCAAAAACTATTATATCATATTTAAATATAAATAAAACAGATAATTAGATAGTTTATCCACATCTATACTTTTATTATTCCGATTTTACCTAAACTTTATAGAAAGAATATTTTCATCAGATTTCCTGGAAATTTTTAAAGATTTTTTTTTAAAATTTTTTTATGGGAAAAGTAATTTGCTTATAAAATCTGGTATTTTTATTTTTATCAATTCAAATTTGTTAATTTTTTTTTTGAGGTGAAATTTTTTCTTTTTTTTAAAAAAAATCAAGATATTTTTCTTTCGATTTGCGTTAAAAAAAAGAATTTTATTAGATAAGAAAAAGAAAAATTTTATAACTATTTGGGATTAGAATGAACATTAAAAAAAACAGGGAAATCAAAACAAAAGATTTAAAAGATTTAGTTATTCGCCTTTAACTTAGAATGAATTTAAATAGCATAAAAAAACCACAGCTAACTTGTTGAGAGTTGAAGAAAGTTGGGTTGTAATAAATATCGAATTAAATATTTTCAAAATCCATGTCGAAATTAAAATTGAGGAAGAAGATTATTGAATTATTTCATCTAATATCCGATAAAAATAAAACTATTTTATGTTAAAGAACACTAAAAAAATTTAAAATAAGATATCAATCAAAATCTAAGGGGGTTTGCACCAAGATTTATGGATAATTTATTAAAGATAATATTAGGCCCGGATATTTTTAATTATTGGTTAAAAAATACCTGCTTTTTTAGTTTTTTTTTATTTCTCCTTGGTTCAAGCCATTCATGAAACTTTTAATCTAAATCTTGAATAAATTAGATCTCAATATGGGGGCTTTGAGGCACATTCAACAAAAAAATTCTAACTATATTCTAACTGAATATCTTTTTCACCCACTATTTGATAAAAAAAATCTCAAAATAAAATCAAAATAAAATTTACTTTCAGGGGCAAAAAGTATAATTAGACGAAAATATTAGACTTCAAAAAATCTTCTATATCCGAATTTCTGAAACTAGAAAAATGAAAAGAAAAAAATGCCTTGTAAATCAATTATACCAATCAAAATATCATTTGAAAATTTTATAATTTTAATCTAAAAGTTTCTCAAAATCTGATATATACTCTTAAGAGAGGAAATATTTGCTATTGATAAGGAAAAAAAACCTTAATTAAACATACGTTTAATCTAAATTTCTTTTAAATAACTTCATTTTCAAAAAAAAACCATTAAATTAGCAAAAAATATGAGATTTGATATTTTGAATTATCAAAATTTTAAATTTTAATAGTACACATTTAAAGTAAACAAAGATAGATTTATTAGGATGAATTATGTAAAAAATATTTTTAGAGGGTTTAAAAATCGAATTTTTTTTAATATTCCACATATTATCTCCCTTGATATATTTAATGATTAAAAAAATTTACATTTTTTCATTACATTTAATTTTCCGTCTTTCAGTGCTTAAAAAAGGTTCAATTTTTTTAAAAATCATTTTTAAACATCACAAAATTGATAATAGCATATGAGCTTAACGAATTTTAATTTTAATTCCTTTAAGTTTCCTTAATATTTTATTATAATTTCATCATTACGAAATTAAAAATTTAATATACACCTATTCGAATTGTTTCTAAACTTTTTTTTTTATAAAATAAAATCTATTTTATCAGTGATTTTCAAAAAAATGTAAAAAAAAAACTATTAAACTACTTTAAATCTTTATTTGTAGAATTTCTCATTTTTTTAATAAGTTAATATTTTTAATCAAAAATGCTTATTTTTTATAATATAACTGCGAAAAAATCATATATTCAGAGAGCGGTCAAGATTTTATCCAAAAATTTAAGATCTATTTAATCAAGTATCAAAAAAATTAACAAGAGTTTTATATTTTCTTTTTTATTGGGACATACTATATCAAGCGAAAAAAAAAAAGCTGAAAATATTGGAAAATATTTCAACAATGGGTGATTATCTTTAATATCGGAAACTTTTTTAATGTTTTTTTTGTCTGTCAAACGTAAAAATATCTAGAAATGTTAAAAAATAAGTTTATCTGATAATCAAAAATTTTAATTATAGGAAAAAATATATATTAAAAAATATTGAAACTGTATTATGGTTAGTATTTTTTAAATTGATTGATTAACTTTTTATTATTGACTTTTATTATAGTTAGAGTTTTAGATGGTAAAAAAAGGGTCTTGAAAATTATCTATAATCTATAACTGCTCTTGTTTAAATAATAAATTATGAACTAATAAGAAGAGAATTAAATGTTCTTTTAATTTTTCTTATAAACGATTAAATTGAAGTTAAATTTTGTGTCAATTTTTTTTCCATTCACTTAATAGATATTTTTATCCTTTGGCGTTATTTAACCACTAAAATAGGAAATAAAAGCTAAAATTACTAAAAATCACTAATTTGAAGCATAATTACTTCTTAAAAAACCAGATTCTCTTTAATTGCTTACATAATCAATATCAGAATTCAGATGCGGGGAGCTCAAGTTATTTCCAACTTTTCTTGCACAAATTATTTTTTTACAAAATTCTGTAAATGAGGAGAAGATAGGGACTCAAATTTGATTTTAGCAATCTGAGAACCGAAAAAAAATGAATGATACTTTTTTTAGTCAAAAATTTAATTTTACTTTAAAAAATATCTTGATGGTTTTAATTGTCTTACTTTCACAAAAATTAAGAACAAAAATTGAAATTATTTAATATATATTTTTTGAATTAATTATTTATAAAATAATCAACTATATAAGATTAGTGAGGTAATAAGATGAGATATAAAGTAAATAATTTTTTTTTTCCGAAAATTTTATTGAAAGGTAGTATTGATCTACGGGTGTAAGTTAAATTATTTTCTTATAATAAATAAAATAATAATAGTGCTAAAGTATCATTATTTTTTGTAAAAAAATCAGTTTTTAATATTTTCTTATTAATTTCTCGTTTAATTTTTTTTTCAGTGGCGAGTCTATCAGTCCACATTTTTTGTTGCACTTAAAGTGTTGATATATAAACTGAAATTTATATTTATTATGAAACTTTCTAAAATAAAAAATAATGTCTTTATATGAATTTATTTTGTGATTTGCTCTTGCTTTCACCAAATCACGTAATATATGCGCTATTTTGTTGAAATCGGGGAAATTACTTGAAAGAATTTTTTGTCTTAACATAATCTTCGTATAATTCCTAATCTTAGCAGTAAATGGATATAGAAAATTTAGGATGTTCATATGGTAAAAATTCTTCTGTATAAAATGTGATCTGTTAATTATTTTTCGGTTTAAACTAGCTCATATAAATTTGGAATTTTTTTTATTAATACCATATAGTGTTGTTGCTAGATTAACAGTTATTTCAAAGCAATAATTTTGTTTATATTTAAGATATATAGATTTAATTTTTCTACTAAACCGTTTTTGGAAATTTATTTTAATAAGAAAAAAATCACTGTAACTCTCATACCAATTGTATTTACTTACAAGGTGGTTTTTTTTAATCTTCCGAAAACACCTTAGACTTTTGGATTTATATCCCATTTTCTTATAAATAAATCCCGTGATTTTCGAAATAGAATTTCGCTGAAAGATTTCTGGATTATATTAATATACATTTTTATCAAATCTTTATTTAATTTATTGATTCTCTTTAAGCACTACATAATATTCATCATGCTATGCTCAGAAATTAACCCTCAAAACTTCGGAAACGAAGTTTCGAAATGCAAAAGGAATTTTTTTGGCGAATTATCAGCCACTAAGCATTCAAAATCCGATTCAATTTGTCTTTTTTCGGCCTCTTTCTTATCTCTTCAAAACCCTTTCAATCTATTCTGTACTTTCATCCTGAAGAATACCAAAAACTAATGGTACGGATTGCTGCTCAAGATCTGTGGTTCCAAAAAGTAAACCGGTATTACAAATATATACCAACTTGAAGTTCATATCTAAATATAATTCCTGGTTTTTACCAGGAATATTTAAAGTTTAGTTATGATTATTTTTATCTCCTCGCTGGAGATTTCATGGCATAAAATATTTACCGAATTTTCATTTAAAGCGTTTTTAAATCCATTAACAAAATTTTTTAACTTTCTGATGGTACTGGAACATTCATATTTCATATTTTCGTTATAGTAACTTATTTTCTTGTAGATATATTTATCGAAATATCAATTCCTAATCCCAAAAATCTTTTTTTTATCTCCTAAGGTCTCTTTGGAAAATTTTCGTACTTATTGATTAGAATTTTTTTCACTGGCTTGATAAATCCATTTTTGTGGCAAGATAATGAGTTTTTATACTCAAAATATAACCTATAATCATCATTATCAGAATAAAATTATATCTTCATTGTCTCTGTGCGATAAGATTTTTTCCTGTTTTCTCAATGGTTTTGTGTATATTTTATTCTTTTTAAATATTCTGTTCTCATTAAACTCCAATTTTCTAAAATCTATTCATCAATCTGTTTGCAAATGGTTAAATAATTCCTATCAATCATGTTGTTAAGCTTTTTTGTACTAATTGAGTCCATTTTTTTTTTCGAGAGATGAGTATAATTTTGTGGAAAAAAATATTCTTTATAAATTTGGAGCTACCTCCAAATTTTTCTTACTTTTTTTTTTTTTGAACTTTTTTCTAAAATGAAAAAATAGAAAAAATCAAACAAAAAATGTTAATAAAAACGTGAAAATCCGTATTATTTAATTTAGTGATAGTTCTCAATTTTAGCGAAATAAAGCATTTTCAGTGATATAATTCTAAAATTAGAGGCCCAATTATTTCTTCATATTTTTATCGATTATTTTGATTTTGATTTTTTTTAAACTTAGCAATAAAGTTAAAATAATACCATTTTTGCACTTTAATTAGTGAAAAGCCTTGTTGTGTATTATGTGCTTAAGCAGTGAACTTTCCCAATCACACTGTCTAAAACTTAACTTGTAGTCATTATTTATGTTCGAGAAAAGTGGAGACAGAGCGATTGAATTTGAATCATAGATATTTCAAATAAGATTCGTAAAACAGGATGAGCAGATAATTAGATAAATTCTGGGAAATTTTCTGGCACAAATCCAACGTTCAAAAGTCAGACTGATCACAGCGTTTAAAATCTATTTGACGGGAAGCTACGTAGATAAAACCCAAGTTTGGATAGGGGTCTAGTTTTTTTGATCCTGTTAGAATTAGGCTCTGACTAGGGGCTCAATAGCTTCAATGAAC
>LSSL01003814.1:0-11100 GCA_001953115.1 Smittium mucronatum | reverse complement strand
GGCGAGACATTCGGTATGAGTGAATACCGAACTAAGCCAATACAAAATGAAATTGATAAAGCAATCAGACTCGCTGCACGGGTTGGTAAATCTGCTGCTATGGAAAGGCTTAGGATTGAGCTGGGCATAAAATCTGTGTTTTTAAAAACTAGCGTGTCCCGTGAGCGCGCATTACACAAATGGAAAAACTCTAAAACCTGGATAGCTGAATTGATTAACAACCACCATCGATCCCGGATAAGTACATGGGTAACGGGAACATCAAAATGGCTGAAAAAATATTGTAAGGTCTGCGAAATTTTTCAAACTGAAAAATCATTGACCGATCGAAAAAATTCAAATAACCGATCTATAATTCACAAATGGGCCCTAGATCGCGGAATAAAAAATTCTGGAAGTTGGATCAAACTTCAAGCCCTGTACCCTATCAGCTAATAGGCTTCCAGGAAATCGGAAAAATCCGAATTGGCCAATTTTGGACGATTCAAAGCCTGGCCAATGCAAAAATCATCGACGGAAAATTTAAATTTTTTTGTCCTTTTTGCAAAAAAAAGACGCCAGAGACAATCGAGCACTTATTTTTAGTGTGCGAAAAATGGGATAACGTCCGCAGAAATACAATTGAGCAATTTTTTGCTCAAAATAATAATTTTAGTGAAAGTGTTAGTGTTAGTGTTTCTTCTCCCGATCCAGCTCAGTTGGAGCAGGTCGGAAAACTCCTTGGGGGGGGGTCTAAATAATCTTTTTGTCAGCTCCGAGCTGACGAAGTCAGCCAAATAATTGAACTGGTAACAGCTAAATTTTTGGATGGCATTCTTGTTGCTCGTCTATTAATACTAGAAAGTATTAGTGGATCACCAGCCCCCTTGAACCAATGCCCAGTGGGTACGGAGCTGCTAGAGCGGCGGAGAGGGGTTGAATAGAAATTTTTTCGAAAGTTTTCAACTTTTTTTTAAATTTTTTAAATTTTTTAATAATATTTTCAAATGTTTTTTATTAGATTTAAAAATAATTATGCGTAAAAAAAAGAAAAAAAATGTATAAATATTATCAATTTTGTCACAAGTAGCAAATTTTTCAAACCACGAAGACGTGCTCCTGCAACTTAGTTTATTAATCCAAAAAAATCAGTACTGTTATTATAAACTCTTTTCCAAAGTTTGAGAGAGTTTGAAAAAACTAAAATCTAAAAATTTCAAAGTTTTCAATCTTGTCAAAAAACTTGAAAAAATTTCAGTTTTTAAGCCTTTAAAAAACAGCGAAAAAAATATCAAATTTTCAAATTGGTGCACTTCCGCAAAACCAAACTGGGAATAACTCTATCAAGATGAGTTCCTGCAACTTTGAGAATTAATTAAAAAAGATTGAAAATGTAAATATATATTCTGGAAAAAGTTTGGAGTGAATAATGCGACTAAATAAATAATTAAATTCTAACTTTGTACCCCAGCAAAGAGCGTTACCCTAATCTCCAATTTTTTTACATCGAGTTCATTCAAATTGCTCAAATTGAACAGTTCGATAAATTGAAACGCTTTATCCAATCGAATTTAGTGTTTTGCAAACAATGCAAAAAAAACCATAAAAAAACTTACAAAACCACAAAAAAACAAAAAAAAATGTTTTCATATAGAAATATGTGTACCAAGACCTCCAAGAGGTTAAAGGGGATGGACATCTCGGGATACATAGATAATACCAAACTAGGGGGTATACAAAACTATACCAAAAATAAAGCACCCCTTAGAGGAAATACATTTTGAAAACCCCTTTAGAGTAATAATCCACTAAAATAAAGTAAACCGGACAGCATTTATAATGTTGATATCTCGGTTGGACATTTTTTCGATGGAGCGCCAAACCAAAAATATTAAAAAGGTATGTTTAATTGTATCAGAAAAGATGTTGAAATAGGCATAGTCTAGTTTGAAGATCGAAGTAGGAGGGGGGGGTGTTGGAAATTTAAATGATATATATAAATATAAATCATGGATAAATTTTAACATTTAAGGCTATTTAAAAATAGAACCAACCATTTTAAATTACAACAGTTTCAATACCTGAATAGATGAAGGGAGGATATATTTTATTCGAAGGTTGGAAACTTGAATTTTACATGAAGATTAAATAAGAGGGAAAAATCAATGTTATAAAAATCTTTAATAGCAAAGAACCGTATTTATTATCACTTTTTGAAATGATAGAATTAAATCTTGTCAAATTTGTTACTATAAATAGTATTAGAACACAGGAAATAGATGAGAAAATATTGTTAATAAATTATAGAATAAGAATATTATTCGTAAAAATGTAACTGATTCCGAACTAAAACAGGTTTTAATTAATACCAATGGGAAAAAAATATATTTCATCTATGATTTAAAGTTCCTTGAAGTTTTTCTTACAGATAAGACACTGAAATTCTTTTTTAAAAAAGAGTCAAAAAAAAAGAACAATAATATCAAAAAAAAATAATTATAATATATAATATTTGTATCAGAAAACCAGGTATTAAATTAGGGGGTTTAAAAAGTAAATTATATCAAAAATTTACAGATTGATATTTAGTTTGCCTCAAAAATAACATTGATAATAGGGGGGAAATTGTCTAATAATAATAATAATAATAATAATTTAATGAAACTCATATTACCGAATAACCAAAAAATACTCCTCAATATTAAGTTAAATTTAGGGATTACTTACAAGAAAAAAGGAAAAAAGATAATCAGATGTTTATGGAACTCAATTATACCGTAAATAGAGATCAGAATGTATTACTTGTTACTTTGAATTTCGAAAACTAACATTTTTCGATCTTTATTTCTCTGGATATGATCCATATCAAATTTTTGGGGGTAAAATCTATATTTCAACGGCTACAGATCAACTAAGACTTGTTAGCAAATAAAATTAATACTGGTTAAATTGAGAGAAAGTTCGGGGATAGTATAATTAAATTAGAATATTTTCATGATAAAGATTCTATTTTCAGAAAATTAAAAAATGGTAATTCAACCTTGTTTATCCGGAAATCCTATAGAGGAATTGGGTCTCCAAACCCAGCTCTTTCAAAAAAATGCACAAGTAAAAAATCAATTTCCACAATTTTATTTAAAAAAATTAGAATTGAAAAACAGAAATAAAGACTTGATATTAAATGTGCCATAACTTAGTGCAATGGCCATAATGAATGATTTTTTATACAAAAATAACTTGAAATCAATATTTTACTGTCTAAAAAATATAAAGAGAGTTGAATATATATTTAAACTAATATTATAGCACAATTAATTCAAAAAAGATCATCCAAAATTCTTATGCGATCAGGATATAAAAATAACTAGATTCAAGAATATAATATTAAATTAAAAAAAGTTTGAAAAAAAGTAATAAATAAATATATAAGAATTCAGATAAGAAATGAGTATTTTAAAAGTGTATAAGTGAAAATTATAAACATAATGTCTATAGGGTATTAATAATATTCGAAAAAGACAAAGGATAAGATATTAGATAAAAAATAATACTAGAGTAAATCACTGAGATAATTTTCTTAGAATCCAAAGTTCATTTTACCATTATCAGAAAATATCTTTTGAAAGGGTCAGAGATAAATTAAGATAGATTCCAAGTTGATACACAAATATCCATATCTAGATTTTGGAGGATATTCGAGATGTAAATTAGTACAGCGAAGATTTTTAAATTGATGTCGAAGAATTAAATAAATCTTTTCAAGTACTAAAATATATAAAAATTTAATTGAATATATTCAAAAGTTTGTATAAAAGGATTCCTATAAAAATTATAATTTTATATTGATATTAAATATTAAATCCTCAAAAAAAGACCAGATTATAAAAAATATAATAATCAATTAATGCATTACAGTGTTTTTAATAAATTAAGTGACTATAAAATTTGAATTTTATGGACCAAATAGTGGAGGATATGTGTCGTAGATAAATTAGAAGACAAAGAAAGATCGAAAAATTACAAAAATAAAAAGTCATAAGTCTTAGTAAAAAATATTTGTAGAGATTTTGATTATATAAATTTATCTCAGAAGATATCTAAAAAGTTTTTTACACAAAGAAATTTCCTTTTTATTTATTTTTTATGCTGAGTTATTTATTTCTGCTAAGTTTTATTTCTTTTATTAATATTGTAATATATTAGTTCTACATATACTATTTTTTTATTATACTAATATCACATTAATTTAATTCCCTTGAACCAATGCCCTCAAGGTATGGAGCTGCTAGAGTGGCAGAGGGGAGTTATGTGAAATTTTTTTGAAATACTTTCACTTTTTTAAATTTTTTTAAATTAGTTTTTATAAAAAAATTTTAACTTAAAAATAATTTCACTGTAAAAAAAAACTCATTAAACAACTTATCAAAACTTCTATATAAAGATGATAATAAAATTTAAAAATGAAAAAAAACGAAAAAAATCATTCAAAACAGAATTTATTATTGTAGTACATTTATTTTTATTTTTTTCGTTTAGAAAAAACATTAAATGCCGAGCCTAAATTTAATATAAAGAAACGCTAGGTAAAGGACAGGGAATTTATGTAAATATGTTTATCAGATACTCGATAAAAAATCAAACTCATGCACTTTAAGTAAATAGATAATTATTCTGATAATTTATTAATCGTCTAGTTTTTGTAGGATATCAAAAATTTAAAAAGATTTTAAAAAATCTAATATTAAAAGATCCAAATTATTTCAAGCAACAAAAATTATTCCATACTTAATTTGAAACTTTATCCAGTCCATATTTTTTAATAATTAGTATAAAATTTATTTGGTTCTTTAATTCGGATCAAATTAATTCTTTATTTCACTCTGGAAATGCTCAAATATCGATATCTAATAGCTAGATCAACTCTAAATTTTTTCAACTATTATTAAATAAATAAAATTAATTATTTTGTAAGTATTTCGCTTTTTTAATATTTTTTTCTATTTTAACACTTTAATCGAAATTTATCTCAACTATTACAGCATTAATGCGCAAAATATGATGAATATAATTATATATTATATAAAATTAAATATATTTTGTTATTAATATTAAATTAGTAAAATTAAGGATGAAATCTTTATATTTCTAAATATGATTAAAATTAACCTTTTTGTAACACATATTTTTATATTTTAAATTAAATATAGACTTTTATACAATAATAAGTCAGTTTCTTGATAGAATTATTTCGCTTTTTACCGTTTTATAAATCTTTTTTTTGAAAATTATCTTTTTCTAGAATGAAGAAATCAGTATTTTCTGCTATCGATCTCATATCACACTAGAAATTCCATTTATATCAATCATTATCATAAAAAAGGGTCAATTGGAAAAATAGAATTTTTTTTAAATTATTTGCAAGGATAAATGTGAAATACAAGTTTTTCTAATTTGAGCAGGCTAATTTATTTATGAAAAATTTAAACCAATAAGCATTTAGATAAATTTATGAGCCTTGAAGTTTTCATTATGCTCAAATCATAATTCTATAAATAAATAAGCTGTTTAACTGGGCCAAAAATAATGTTCAGAAATTGAGGTAAAATAGACCCAATTGATAACCTCAGAGAAAAATATAATTTTCTATGATATTTAATTGTTTCTCTAGAAGTTAGAGTGTTTTAAAAGGCTTAAACATATATCCCGATAGATATTTTAAGAAAACTGAAAGCCTCTTTCTAAATATTTACAATATATAAAGCCAAAAACATTAGAGTCAAAAAAGTACTCAGTTAAAATAGTAGAATTATGACTATGTTAAAAACGACAAACCGTCTTTGATTTAGAGAAAATTATTAATATAGAGATTATTATATTAATTGAAATTAAAAAAAAAAAGAAATCTGATTTTCTAAATAAAAATATAGATTGGATGCAGAATAGATAAAATTTATACCAAAAATTGAAATTATGGTTTTGAAAACTCAAAATACGTGGTAATGTTTCCCAAAAATCATAAAATATGACTTTAACTTCTTGATTTTGTTTTTCATTTCAGCTATACTAAAATTATAATAAGTTATGCTTACATATTATTTTGGTGGCATGACTATTAGTATACTAAAACTCCTCGCATTTTTAATTTTTCACATTTTTTTAACACAGTAACCAATTAATATAATTGCTAATATTAAAAATGACCATTTCGCATGCTATCAAACAGAAAAATTTCTATTTTGGTACATTTTCCTTTTTGCATAAATACATTTTGACCTATCAAATATAAAAAATAATTACTAATACAAATAAATTTATAAATGAATATTTACCAATATTCATATCTTAATAATTCTAAATGCTAGAATTATCTCATAAAAAATTCTAAAAAACACATTATTCCGGTTGAAAAGAACAAATTTTGACTATCTACTAGAATAAAACTAAATTTTTCTATAATTCTAAGGAATATAAATTAAAAAAGCTAAATGATAGATGTTTTTGGCAAATTTTAAGCAGAATTAGAATATAACATGATACTTTGGGGGGGGAGGGGTGCGATAAAATGAAAATATAAGATGTATAAATATATCGAAAATTTCCCACTTTTTTGTAAATTAAAAACTTTTTTGAAAATATTTGAGCTCTACTATTAACTTTAAATTTTGAAAATTTTATCCCAAAACCTTTTCTAATATACGATGCAAAAAGAAAATATATAAATGTCTAGATGTCTAAATGCATAAATTGGATTTGGGCCTCAGAAGATAATATCATAGTATTGATAATTATAATTAAAACTTGGAATCTATATGAAAAACGAATATATTTATTCAAATGGGCCGTTCGGCAATAAAAATTATAATATACGTGTTTTATTATTATTTTTTTATGATCGATGGGATATTTAAGAGAATTTTTGTGTATTAGATAAAAAATATTATATAAAGTATCTAGATGTTTATTAAAAACCATACAAGGTAAATTTATTTGTAAAAAATAGCTTATATTAAATAAATAACTTTGCATAGATTTATAGTTTTAGATATTTTTATTCGTATATAATAAATCAAAATGAAAAAATAGATATATTCACTACGAAAAATGATCGGGTAATAAATAAAAAAGGTAAAAAAGGTAAAAAATGTGTAAAAATGACAAAATTTAGAGAATGTATTAGTTTTTTGGTAAAATATTATTATTTAATGGATTTAAAATGGAGTTGGAGGTAAATAAATATGGATAAAGAGGCATGAAAATGGTTGATAACAGTGATGATACAAGCTGAATATGGATAAAACAGATAAATGCTCGGAGTTGGAAGATAATATATGGATGTAAAAAATTATATAAAATGTATTTTAATATTGAATAGGAAGCAAAATAAAGATATGAAATTTTAATATTCATTTTAGGTCGATATAAAACAGATATAAACGAATTAATATGATGGTGGGTGTTAGGTGTTGGGTTTTGGGTGATGGATAAACATGATTTAATATGGTATCGGGAGTTGGGTGTAAGGTTTTGGGTATTAATTGTTGGGTGATGGGTGATGGTTGATGGATAGACATGAATTTATATGATTTTGAGTGTATTTTTTTGTTGTTGTTTAGTGTTGGTTATTGGGTACCAGATAAAAATACATTAGAATGTTTATGAAAATCTTTTGTTGGTTTTTGTACTATTTAAGTGAATTCCGGTTTCTTATGTGCGTGATTTTGACTGCATATATGAATATAATACTTTTTAGTTATTGATTTTCGTGAAATATATGATGAAATAAAACAATTTTGTCATCTTGTTTTTGGAATATGGTTGATGAATATTTTTTGTTGGCACAGGGTTATTTTCGTTTGCGATAATTTTATTTTCAATTGTGAAATGTTTATAATTATGTACTTTTGGGCTTTTAACATTTTGTGATAATATTTTAATACCATAAGTTTTTTTTATTTCTACTCTTTAACTAATAAAATTATTATTCGGTCTTTTTTTATTTATTAGATTCTTTTCCTATTTTTATTCTACTTTTCCGTTTTATTTTGCTAAAAATATTGCACTTTAGAATCAAAATTCTTTTTATTTTCAACTCTAATTTAATATCATTCGTTTTTTTTACTCAATAAACATCAAATTTTCTTTAATTATTCTAAATACTCTTCTTAATAGACGATTCCCCCCACCCCCTAATATTACACCACTACGAATATTTACTAATAAATTGATATATTGTGCCATGAACAGCTTATATTTATTTTGATTTAATAATATTTATATTAAAATATAGAATATTCTAGATATATCAATTTATTCATTTATAGGAAAATGATAATTAATATCATTTTTCGTACAATTTGCTGTCTAAAAATCAAATAATAATAACATCTCACTACTTTGAAAATTTTTCTAATTTAAAAAATACTAAAGAAATGTGAGATGTTTTTTTTAAATATTTGTTTATTTTCAAGCGTCTATTTTTGCTTTTAATTCGTCAAATAGTTAAATTATTTTTTTATTAAGTATTCAACATTTTTTTTTCGTCTATTCATAATATCATAATTTCATTTTTAGTTATATCAATTTCTGCAATAATTTTAATATAATTTTTTTTTATAAAAAATTTATCACTAATTTTAAATTTACCATATTTTCAATTTATTTTTATTTTTAAATTTATTGGTTGAATATGAGTCTATTTTTTAATCTAAGCCATTTTTTTAATAACAAATAATCAAATTATCTGGATTAATATCTTCTATTAATCTTTGATTTTAAATGAATATTTATTTATAATTAATTATATTTTATTAGTATAATATACTTTTAATCCTTTAAAGGCTTAATTTTTATTAATTAAAAAATAAATCATTGATAGTGACAGAAAGGACAAAATATTATCCTTTGGTTGATATATTTATCATTTTCAGTGATCTAACATCATTAATGGAAATTTTTGCTGTATATGTGCACAAAGGGATTATGCTATGGTATAGCAGCCGAATTTGGAGACCCTCCTATTATCTTTAAAAAGCCAATCCAGTTTCATAACAAATTTTTTGATGATGAAATAGAAATCAAAGAAAAATTAAAAATGATATAAGATCTGTTAAAAATCTGTATGCTGAACCTAGATCTCTTATATTGGATAAAAAACCAACTTAATAAGGCACGAGCTTGCTTTAATTACATCTAGAACAACTTTGGATAAGGATTTTAAACAGAAGCAGAGCTTAAATGCTTCCAAAAACCCCGCATTATATTCTAAAGCTAGAGAAATTACTAGAAGTTTATAAAAGATGAGAAAAAATGAACCTTTTTAATTATATGGTTCAGGACCAACCTTTAAAAGAAGTAGTATATTAATTAATTCTACAGTTAAAAACCTTGATATTCTCTTTAAATCTAAAGTGTGGTTTGTAAACGGAACATTTAAAGTATCACCATCAATGTTCTTCCAGCTATTTACCGTGCACGGAATGTTATGAATTCACCATTTCCTCTGCATTTTTGGCTTTTACCTATTAAGCTTGAATTAACATAAAAAAACAGCTATAGGAAAGTTTAGGGAAATTAAAATTTCAAAAATAATTCAAATAACTGTCCACTAAAACATAAATAGTGATTTTGAGATTGCTATTATAAAAAATTGGTTTTTTCACACATATTCAAATATTACTTTTTGCTTTTTACATTTGGGAAAAAGTATATATAGGAAGGTTCAAGAGTAAGAAAATATCAGGGCAGCATTTTGATCCTGAAAACAGATGTGTTAAAAAATATAAACAGCGGTTACATAGCACTTCTCTTATACCATTAGAAGATGTATTGGTGTTTTCTCATTTTTTATTAATCATCTAGATCATAAAAACTTTCGAATTATAGGAGTATTTTTTAAAAATATACATATCAGGTAGTTCAAGCAAAATAAAAAGAGAGAAAATAACTCCTAGATAATTTTGCACTCAGTGGAATAGTATCTCATGGTAAAAAATGGAGGAAATATAAAAAATCATATTTTATAATCCTGTAATTCAAAATTTTCAAAGATGGCTGGTAGACCAAAACAAACACTTTATAAAATCATTGATTCTAATAAAAATAAGTAATAAATACTGAAATACCAATTCAAGAACTTGGGGAAAAAATAAAAAAATCAAGGATATGAAAATATAATAATCCAATTTTTTTTTTATTAAACTAGTAAACGATTGTTAAAATCGATGAGATAATAAAACACTTATAATGTTGTGGTAGTTTAATAGCATTATAAAAACTAGAACTAATAAACAATAGGGAAATAAAAATTTTTTTTTAATTATTTAAAATTTAACTATTTGACGAATTAAAAGCAAAAATAGACGCTTGAAAATAAACAAATATTTAAAAAAAACATCTCACATTTCTTTAGTATTTTTTAAATTAGAAAAATTTTCAAAGTAGTGAGATGTTATTATTATTTGATTTTTAGACAGCAAATTGTACGAAAAATGATATTAATCATCATTTTCCTATAAATGAATAAATTGATATATCTAGAATATTCTATATTTTAATATAAATATTATTAAATCAAAATAAATATAAGCTGTTCATGGCACAATATATCAATTTATTAGTAAATATTCGTAGTGGTGTAATATTAGGGGGTGGGGGGAATCGTCTATTAAGAAGAGTATTTAGAATAATTAAAGAAAATTTGATGTTTATTGAGTAAAAAAAACGAATGATATTAAATTAGAGTTGAAAATAAAAAGAATTTTGATTCTAAAGTGCAATATTTTTAGCAAAATAAAACGGAAAAGTAGAATAAAAATAGGAAAAGAATCTAATAAATAAAAAAAGACCGAATAATAATTTTATTAGTTAAAGAGTAGAAATAAAAAAAACTTATGGTATTAAAATATTATCACAAAATGTTAAAAGCCCAAAAGTACATAATTATAAACATTTCACAATTGAAAATAAAATTATCGCAAACGAAAATAACCCTGTGCCAACAAAAAATATTCATCAACCATATTCCAAAAACAAGATGACAAAATTGTTTTATTTCATCATATATTTCACGAAAATCAATAACTAAAAAGTATTATATTCATATATGCAGTCAAAATCACGCAC
>LSSL01003810.1:0-14836 GCA_001953115.1 Smittium mucronatum | reverse complement strand
TTCATCAAAATAAAGATTGAATTCTTTATAACGAACTTTTTCAGTAAATAGACTATATCAACGATATGAAACCAGGTAAATTATTTGGTAAATATAATTTATTATACAATAGAATTCGTTTTGCACTAATGTTTTATTATATTTCAAATAAATTTGATACATTTAACATTAAAGGTTCTACAAAGTTATGAACGACTTTAAATTTGGTTGACTGATGTTATTTTATATACTTTTTGAAAGAATCCGAAAATAATAAATACAATGTTTTTGTATTGAAATAAAATTACTATATTAGATAATACACTTTTATTGTGATTGTTTCTATAAAGCTTGAGTTTTTATCAACTCATATTCTAAAAGGGGGTTTTTTTTGGAATAAGAGAATCATTGTATGAATAGTCATAATATCAGTTTATGAAGTATATTATTAATTGACTATACCCAAAGCACCAAAATTTCACATAAAAAGTTTCCACCCAAAAGAAAATATACACTTTAGTTGTAAAAATTTAAAAATTCTTGGAATAAATCTCCTTTTTTTTTTAAAAAAAAAAACTCCGTTTATTCTTAAAAAGCTAAAATTTAATAATAGCTGGTGCAAATTATGATATTTTATTTATAAGTCGAATAAATAAAAAAACTTAATCTGTTCTCATAGAAGCATTATTTGGGATATTCTTTGGCTCCCCTCTTTTCTTTCTTGATGTTAATATTTCTATATTTTTCATTAAAAGTTTATTATTTTTCCTCAAGTATTGGTAAACGTGATGGAAATTTTATGTTTCACATAATTATAGCAATTAAAAATAACTTTCTTCTAAGTTGTCAAAGGGTTAGTAATTCTGAGTGTAAATTTTTTTTGGTAAATTTCCTTATATTCTCGTAGATTCAAATGTATGTTCGAGGATAATTTATCTTTATCTAATAGAAATGAAGTTTGGCTAAAGGTTGTTCTGAAGCAAAAATAATTGTTATGCTACTTTGTATAAAGATTGTGAGATAGATAATATCCAATTCTGGGAATACTTATTATCTTTTGAGATAGTTAGTAATTTTTATATTAGGCTTTATTTCGCTTGAAATATCAAATATTAATATCATAATTAGATCAATAAATCCAATTATGTAGGAAAATTTCCAATACATGCACCTATTTTTTATTTAAAAGTCAAAGCGCTCCAAGAAGTTGTTTGTACTTGGACCAAATAAGTCAGAGCCTTCATACCAAGTATAGTTCATTTTTACCTGTTTTTTCAAAAATAAATTGACGAAATTATCTATCTCCTCAGAGGCTGATATTTTTCTATAAATTTTTTGAGCCTAGTTTAAAAAACTATATCATAATTAGGCGGTTTTAAAATCATTATATCATTGATTATATTTTTTTTGAAGTTTGGAAAGGGTTTAAGATCCTTTATCATATTTCTAAAAAAATGAGCCCATCATTTTACACGGGTTATATTGGGATCGAATTTTTATCCACTTTTTTAAAAGAAGGGGAAGATTCTGAAATGATGTGCGTTGGTTTGAAGCTAAAAAAAGCGTTTTCGATCTCTTTTTTAAGCTCAAAAATAAACCAAAAATAATTTTCCCAAGAATCATTTGAAACAAATAGATATATCTGATATTACAAACATACCATTAATATCTGAAAATCCCACTATTATGACAGGATAATCAAGATTAATATGTCTGTAATTAGCATCTATGTGTATCATTTTCGATTCACCCACCATTTTTAACAGAATTTTTGAAGTGATAAAAATCTTCAAATTATTTATTTTTTAAATTAAAAACCAAAAAAGATTACTTGGATAAATCGATTAGTTGGATATTTATGCTTCATCTATTTTTATTCCCTCATAAATAATTCTTTTCTTAATCTTTCTTCTAAATCCGAAGCGGTTAATTGTAATTAGCGGTTTTTTTCTTTTATAGTTCCCCAACGTTGAATATGTCTTATCATTCTTAATTATGAAGCCATTTTTAAAAAGATTCTTTTTATTTCCCAGAGGCTTTGAACACCGCTTATATTTTCTTTGGAAATAAAGACTAAAAGTTGGTCTTGGGAGGTACTTCTTGACAATCTTTGTTATGGATTTTTCATTCATAAATTCTAATCATATTTTTATTATAATGGTCTAATTTAATCAAGAATTGACAGCTCATCGATTTCTTGTTTTTAAAACAGATAATTGTTTGAGAGCAGCTTTCCAAGCATCTTTTTTTTCGAAATTCTCATTTTCGACTATTATAACTCACTTTCGAGTGGAGGTGTATCACCAATATAATCCCGTTAGATTTTTATTACTTCAAATAGCTAATTTTTTAGTATATAAAGTTTCTGAATTTTTTTTTGAAAGTATGTGAATTTCTGTAGCAGACTAAATGTTTTTTTGACTATCTAGATGATTTTTTTGAAGAATTTTTTTCAAATAAAGCGCGTTTCAAAAATATAATAAGTATAAACATTATCACCCAATTAAATTTAGATAAGAGATATTCTGATAATGTTCCAATAAAAAAAATCAAGGTGATTTTTGCATCAACCTAAATAATTTTGAACCGTTGTTTGGCTTGTAATCTTTAATTCTGTTGGTGATTTTGTTTTTTGTATCAAATTACTTAATTTTGAATCAGAAATATTATATTTGTGGCAATAAAAACTCTGAACTATAATTAAAAATTGATTTATAAACTTAAACATAAAATTTCAATCCTATTTTTAACATTTTTTTTACAATTTATCTAAATTATCCTAATCTTTATTTTCAAAAACTCAAGAGATATATTCAGTCTACTGAGAGTGTGTTTGCTTGAATTTTTTTTAGGTGACAGATCAATATTCAGGGATTTCTCAACCGATGTCATCTGCATTTAAACATGCAAATGCATAATTTGTCCAGTGATTCCTTCAAAAATGGGTATACATCACCTTAATACAAGTTTAGGCATAGGATTGGGTAAATTTATTCTTGAAAAAAATGATAAAATCCTCAACTATTAATAACATGTTATTACACAATTAGTTTTTTTTTTTTTTCGAGAATCAGACCATATTAAAAGTGTTGAAATCGCCTTAGAAAATTTTCATCAAAACAAATTAAGTGATCTGAATACGCCGCCAAGTCTCAGACTATCTCGTAAGATACATAGTGGATTTAACCTGTATAAATTTAGAAAAGGAATAACATCAGTAATTAAAGAAGAGATCGCAATTTTAGGCAGATAAGAGACACTGAAAAATATAATCAGTTTGGCAATAAGGATAGAGACTAATATTCAGATATGATTTCAGATAAACCCATAGAAGAACCTTGTATCTATCCAAAAATAAATTTTTATACCAAAAACAAAAAAAATACTATGAATATAACGCAATGCAAATATAAGATATTAGATTTACCTCTTAAATAACCTGAAAAGGAAAGAAGAAGAAAAGTTAATTTTTTATTGTCTTGAGGAAGTTCAGAAAATTATTTGTTAAAATTTCTCACTACACCTGCCAGAAATGATTATCAGGGAGATTTACAGACTAAACAATTATTAGGCTTTTACCGATGAAAGGCAGTAACAAAAATTTTAAAAATCCTTATTTTAATAGTAAATTTTTAAATCTAAAAATAAAGATAAAAAAAATCATAAATCAAAAAGTCTAAAAAACAAAAAAAATTGTTTTAATAATCAAAGAGCACTCACTCCAAGGTTATTTACCCAAGATTCAGCATCACTTAACTCTGGCACTTATTAAAATTTCATGGAATTCAACTTTTCAGTAAAAAAATTGCATTGAATTAATTATTTTATCAGCAACACAAAATCTATAAACAGTTTATGTTAAATCACCAACTTTAGGCTTAAATCAGTAGAATATGAAAATAATTGAAATTATCAATAATTTAAATAACTAAGATATAATAGAGTTTTATTTGATAATATCGGCACCTTCGCCAGTCATCCTAGGATATCAATACTTGAAAAAATAAGCCCGAAATAAATTGGAGCAAAAAAAGATATGGTTTAACTCATATTACTGCAAAAGAAAAATGCACAACCCTAGAGCTTTAAATATGATTTTCTGACCGTCTAGCGTAAAAAAAAAAAAGAGATGAATCTAGAATCAGATAAAAACTCATTTATCAGCTTAGATTCAGAACTTTTATCAGCATCCAAAGCAACAGATTTTAAGCAAGAAACAATCAGCTTGAGAAAAACTCTAATCTAACTGTTAAGACTGGTGTCAAATACTGCTAGGTTAAATTCCTTTCGTATGAGCTTTATATTTAAAGGAATAAGAATGTGTTTAAAAGGAGGGGAAAAAGTAACTAATACTAATGCTAAGATAAAGTGAGGACGAAAGAAAATATTAAACAACATTATTTTCCTCAATGAGAAAAAGAGTTTTGTTATATTAATTATTATTCTAATCTTGCTTAAAGACAAGTTGTAGTTGTTATAATGCATATTACTAAACTTACACTAGATTCAATCCTTAATCATGATTATTCTTTAATGATTTTTATTGTGATTCCCCATTGTTTGGTATAATCATCATATTTTGAGAATTTAATTCTTTTATTAACCTCATTAAAAACATATTCAAATCCAATAAAAATGTTTTTCAGCGCAAGTACTCTCTAAAAAAATCAAAAAACCTGATTTTAATAATGCACCATATAATCCTGGTTAATATTTTCAAGATTCTTGATGATTATTTTGTTTTAAAGCTTATAAAAAAAGTGTCTTTTATTGAGATTTTTTTTTGCTTGAGTGTTTATTTAAACAATATAAAAATAGTAAAAAATATATTAAAAAAGTTTAAAAAATGAAATTTTTTCAAAAGTTATCTCATTTTACACCCCTCTACCGCTCGACTCTTTCCTTCAAAAAACAAATATAGAAGCGGGAAAAGTATCAAAAAAATTAATAATAAAACCAACTATTTCAACCAATATTTCTTAAATAAACTCGCTCCAATGCCAGATTAAAGCCTTCGTCTACTTAATAATAAAGATTTATATATCCTTAAAATTACATTAAACAATTAATTTTAAAACAATAATCAATCAAAGAAGCAGATTGATAGTCTGAAATTAAACAAAAAAGTACATAAATAAAAACCAAACAAAATGTTTAAATTTAAATAACTCATCTTTACCCATTTGCTCGAATTTAGAACTGAGAAAATACTTAATCCCATACTCTGAAATCAATAAAAAATTCTTAGTAATAGAATCAAAACAGCAAAAAACTACAAACTAAATGAAAATAACCAGATTTTACGTCTCCTGTCATCACAAACAAAGATGAAGACCCCAAAAAAGCAAATAAAATAAAATTACCAGTTGACTCCGCATATTTTTTCGATATTTTTAACAAAAATCTCCCGAGCGCCCTACCTCATATCAGAGATTAAGACTCAAAAATCGACCCCCAAAATAATTCTAAGATACATCTGATATATATTATACATTACCCATGCTAGAGCTAGAAATTTTAAGGAAATATTTTGGCGAAAACTTGGCAAATGGTTTTATCGGACATTTTACTTCTCCTTTCTATTCAAAAGTATTTTTTTATAGAAAAGAAAGATGTTTTATTAATATTGTGTAAGGATTACAGTTAGTTTAAAAATAAATAAAGTAATTATATGTCCAGAATCGACGATTAATTTGGCCAACTAAAAGGTACAAAATTATTTAAAAAGCTGGGATTTCAAAACGCATACCATTTGTTGGGGATTAAGAGAGGATAAATACGGAAAGCCATATTCAGGTAAAAGTATGGGGTTTTTAGCTTTTCTTAATGCCATTATGATTGAAGAGTGTACCAGTAACCTTCCAAAACAAAATAAATGACATAATTAGAGATTTTTTTAGATAGATAATTGATTTTTTACCTTGAAAAAGTTTATTTTGTTTTGACTGCTATCATAAACGTACAGAGCACACGGGATCAGAGTTAAATAAGCTAAAAAAAACCGAAACATACTGCAAACTAAAAAAATGTGAGTTGAATATATATATACATATATATATATATAAATTCTTGGGATACAGAATATGAAAAAAAGGTATTGTAACTAAAGAGTCAAAAGTGTAACGTGTAAAGATATAGAAAATACCTACTACCTATAAAATAGTACAGAGTTTTCTAGGGGTTTCAAACTATTACAAATGCTTTATTCCAAGCTAATCAACTGTCTGCGAACCTTTGAATAACTTAAATATAAAAAAATAAAATAATTATCCGGTCATTTCAATTAGACAAGGCATTTAACAAAATAAAAAAAGTCATTAATCTCTGCGCCTATTCTCCTACAATCAAATTGAGATTCAGATTTTAACGTTGAAACTGGTTCCTCAGATTATAGACCCGAATTTACTTTGTCCCAAGCAAAAACTGAATATTTTTAGCAACCATGTGCATACTATTACAGATACTTTAGCCCAGTAGAGTGCAACTATGAAATTTTTGATAAAGAAATTTTGAATATGCTTAATGGGCTAAAAGTTTGGAGATATTTTTATAGGTCTCAAAACACGCATTTATTTTTTATACTGATCACAAAAATAATGTATACATTTATTCAGCGAAATAGCTTAAAAGATGAAACGCTATATGGTCCCCAATGTTTACACAATTTGGATTTAAAATTATTTACCTTTACGGATCCAATGCTTCGAACCTGACGTTCTTTCTTGAAAAAAAAAAGTTAAAAATCGCAGAATAAAAATTTAATTCACTTAAAAATTCGTCAGTTCTATAATATAAATAATTATACTAGAAAATTTTCCTAACATGGAAATAAAAAAGAAGTTGGAAAACGACGTTTATTAAATTAAATCAAAGAAAAACTAAAAATAAACTATCAATATCAATATCAACGCAAAAAAAAATATCTAGACATCAGAGACAATTTAGTTGTTTAGAAAGTAAGAATTTATGAACCGAAGAGCATACAATTAAAATTATTGAATTCTTTCCATGATAAAAATCCAGCGAACCATTTAAAATATAAATTAACTTTAGAATTGATCAAAAGAAAGAGCTGGTTTCCGTAACTAAATGTGTTAGCGAAAAATTATGTAATAACATACGATATCTGTAAAAGATCAATGATATCAAGATATAAGAAGCATGGAATATTAAGACCTTTCACAACAAACAAAGATCCATAGTTATCAATCACGATGGATATTATCACTGACTTGCCACCGTTTGAAGTAAAAGAAGAAATTCTTGTTTTGGTTAATAGGTTTACCAAAATGTCCATTTTTGTTGGCATTAGAAAAATAAAGGTTTCTGTAAAAAATACCATTCTACATATCAAGCATATCGTTAAATACCATGGCCTCCTTTTATCATAATATATAATATGGGTATTCAGTTTACGTCAATATTCTGGAAAAGTTTAATTGACTTATTAGTAGTAGAAATCAAACTCTCATACACCTTTCACTCAGAAATTGAAGGCCAATCTGATCGTAAAAATAAAACTCTAGATCATAATTTTTATGAATTACTTCAAATCAATAGGATGACCGGTTCTTTCTACTATATTTTGTAAAAATAGAATTCAATAACTTTGTATACCCAATTACAAAAAAAAAACCTTTTACTCAATGATGATGACCACCCAAAATTCAATCCAAGTTTATCTACTTAATCCTAGGTACGAAAGTAAAAAAATAATTTTAATTTTTTATTAAGCCTCCAAAGATCTCATTTTGAGTATGAAAAATGAAAACAAACAACTAAAAAAAAGCATGCTGATAGAAAAAGAGTAGGTTTCATAAATATAACGTGAATAGAAGGCTTTTCTAATAAAAAAAGCATAAAAACCAACTGATCTTCAGAAAGTTTTGATTTCAAAGGGCTGGGACCATTTTATATTGATATAAAAAAGTTTAATATTTATCGATTTCGGAGAGCGAGTATTAATATTTAAATTATATTTCATATAGGAGATATATATAAGTTAATTAAAAGTATGGAATTCGTAAAATATTCCTGTTTTCCTGTTCAGTCTATAATATTTATCAAAAATATCAAAGCCGGACCAATATTATTGGGAGATTACAGCGTCCGTTAATTCTCCAGCTTTGTAATTTATAAGTTTATTGTATTTTTACGTTTAGGGATAAAAATTGTTGGTAATTTATAAGCTTATTTTACAAGTTTTTGATGTACAGAGCAGGCAATGGGTTTATTCAAATTTATTGTTTCTCAGTAAAAAATTATTTTCCTAAAGCTAAAAAAAAACGAGAATAATTTTGATCAAAAGAATCAAAATAATTTTTTGGTAATATTTTGTCGCATTACACAATTTTTCACAATATTGTACCATTAAACCCCAAATTTTAAGTGAAAAAAAGAATTTCTGATAAATAAAAATTCCCATGGATGAAAAAGTACGCTCTCTTTGAAATATCAAAACTTATATAAATATTTCCTTTCTAAGTTTACTTTTTTATAGAATTTGTATAAATATTGGGTTGAAAATTTATGAGGTTTCTTAAAATAGAAACTTTTTTTTTAAAATTTATACAAAAAGAAAATAAGAATTATTAATGAAACAGAGATTTTATCTATATCCAGAAGAATTTTTTTTTTTTGTATCACAGAATTTTATTGTAAGATAGTGTCATTAAAAACTATACTAAAAAAATATGAAAAAAAGAAAAAGTCGTATAGAAAAGGCTATTAACCTAACTACAATAAGCTCCTCTGCCGTACTAATGTCTGTGTACCTTCGGGAAAAGACTGCAACCTACCAACTGAAAGCCCTCGTCTGGCATTGCTTCAATTAGGCTTGATGACTGAGGTTACATGCAGTAATGAATTAAGTTTTTTTTCACCGAAAAACAGATCATTTAACCAATTGAGCCTCTAGTCAGAACCTACTTCTAAGAGGATTAATAAAATTAGGCTCTTATGAAAAAGTAGTATTGATCGACACGGCTTTCCTAAAAATAGCTGATAGACGCTGAGAATCGTCTATCTGTTGGACGCTGGACTTGTGAATTACAAAATTTCTGAGTTGTGATAAATGATAGGCTCCTACTGTTTTGAGATGGTTCTCCTCTGTAATCGCTGTCCTCCGAATCTCTGTACGCTGTCTACACTACTCCCAACAAAGAATAATACAACGCTGAGTAAAATTTTAGTTTAGTGTACTTCAAAAAGTACACTATTCAGCCCCGAAACCACGGAAAGGTATTTCACTCCTAATGGAGGTGAAAATAGAAAAGATATACTCAATCTTATAGAGCAGCAGTATTAAAATTGCCTGAAAATGGAAAAGATTTTCATATTCTGTTATAAGCTCATAATATTCCTATATCCATTGCCTGTGGCTGGATAAAATCCTTTAATTTACTTACAGATATTAGAAGAGGATTTAGATCTGTTAGCATTAAATTTACAGTTGTTGATTTGGATTTTCTATTCAAAAAATTAGAAGAAATTTTCCTATATATCTTCAAGGAATTATCGCAATTTCTTTTTTTAGAATTTAATTATAATATTTGCACAAAAACCATAAGCAGAAATTTAAATTATAAAAAAATTACTGATAAGGGGACTCATTTTGAGCCAACTCAAGCAAATAGGCAAATCAATAAAGAAAAGCGTAAGATTACGTAAATAAATTTTTTTCTAATTCCGGTATAAGAAAGTTCTTTAATTCTTTGGCTAAATTAGTTTAAAACTGTTTATTAGAAAAACCATTGGGGAGTGATAAGATGACAAATGGCTGTTGTAAAATAGCATATAACAAAAGATCCAATTTTTCATATTATTGGTTTTCTATCACCCATAGAAATTTTAAAATTTTAAAATTTTAAACTAAGAGGAAAAATTATAAATCAGTGGACTGCAAATCTTGGGTAAACGAGCTTATTATAGAGGCCATATCGAGAGGAATACGCCAGCAAAATATTTTAATAATATCTGTCAGGGCAGGATGTCATATCCGAATCAGGGGTTCGGTAGATTTAATGAGGGTGTTTAGCTAATTAATCTAGGAACATATTCACCTATGATAAATCCGATTGAAAATGCGTGGAGTGTAGTAAAACCGGAGATTAAAAAAATAGTCAAGTAAAATTAAAATTCTCCAAGAAGGAGATCCAGATCAGCAATGCGCTTAATTCGAATGGGATAATATAATAATTGAGGCAGAAATTCAGGAATCTGTAGGGGCTGTAACATCCGAAATTTGTGGAAAAATTATGGGTAATTTACATTCTTTTTTCTTCAACGCGATCCAACTTAAATGCATGAGTTTCAGTGCCTAATACGTTTTTTAATTTCTATTTTCATAAATTTTTAATTTACGTCTATTTTTAATTATCGATCTTTTTAATTTATATCAACTTTCTAAATGGTAAATTTTATTTATCCTTATTTGGGTTTTAACCGTGAAGAGTTAATAAAACCCCCATTTTTATTATCAAAGTATACATTTTTCTAAATCATAAGATTTCTTTTTATTATGAAAAAATTAAACATAAAAGAGAAATATTTATATAAGTTTTGATATTTCAAAGAGAGCGTACTTTTTCATCCATGGGAATTTTTATTTATCAGAAATTCTTTTTTTCACTTAAAATTTGGGGTTTAATGGTACAATATTGTGAAAAATTGTGTAATGCGACAAAATATTACCAAAAAATTATTTTGATTCTTTTGATCAAAATTATTCTCGTTTTTTTTTAGCTTTAGGAAAATAATTTTTTACTGAGAAACAATAAATTTGAATAAACCCATTGCCTGCTCTGTACATCAAAAACTTGTAAAATAAGCTTATAAATTACCAACAATTTTTATCCCTAAACGTAAAAATACAATAAACTTATAAATTATAGTCATTTTATTTAAATCAATTTGGATTCACTTTTTTCCGATTTAAATTTGCTTTTATTGTAATTCGGTGCAATTTTTCTTATTAAATTTCACTTTTATTATAATTGAGTGCACTCAGACTAAATTTCATAAACTTATTCCGAATCAATTTTCAATTTAATCTAATTTGGATGCGTTTTTTCCAAATCGGATTCACTTTGTTTTTATTTTCTTTCACATTATTCGAATTTCCCTTGGAAAAGGTGTATAATTACACCTAAAATTTATTTAATGTTTCTGGAAATCTTATAGTTGGAGAGGGGTTTTGATTTATTGTTAAAATATCTAAAAAAATACTAAATCGATCGTTTTTTCATTAATATGAGGCCTTGGAAAAGGTACGTAAGCATCATTTTCATTTTATACTTTATAACTTATATCGGGCACAATAAATAGTTATCATGAAACTTTAATATACACCGCCTTTCTATGAGTCTGACTTCTCAGTTATTCTTTAAATGCTTCAATATAAATCTTATCTACTGTCCGTAAATAATAGTTCTGATGTAATTGATCCGATATATGTCACAGGTGCGTCAAGGACCAATACCATTAACAATATATAATTTTTTTATGTATGATCTCCTATTGTAAGTGTGTAGGGTGAACCGATGACACAAAAAGATCTATATTATGATTGAAGTAGTTATCCGATCCATAATAATTCTTAATCCATTTCCTCCACAATCTTTTTAATTTAATTCTGCTGATCCGAACTCATTTTTATGTTGTCTATAATATATTTTTAGACGATTGCATATTTTTAAAACATGAGAATATTGGCTTTTATCTTTCTTTAGATAAAAAATTCCGCTAAATTGTTTATTGAAACGGCTTTTGAATATTTATTTAACTTTATTTTAACCAATAACCAATATTTAAACTTTTGTTGGATTGAGATATTTCTTATTCTGAGTTTTACTACTCCTTTTCTTGGATGTAAAATTTTATAGCTTATATATTGTAGCCTTGATTTTCAAGGGAACTCCTGTGATCCTCCATACTGATAAAGAATTTTTTTTTTCAGTTAATGGAGATTTTTCGCTTAAAGGGTCTGTAAAAGTTCCCGTTATCTATATCGATATATACTTTACCAGAGCTAGTTTCATGAGATTTGGAAACGATATTAACGATTCCACTCAGGAGTCACTAAAGTCAGTGTGAGATGTTCTCTCCTGACCTTCTTTATTACTTGTGAGATTAAGTTTAATGGAGGACTAAATTAAGGGCTGCTCCATTGTTTCCGTGAATGTGTGAGGGAATTAATCTACTTCGAGCCCACGTCTGTGTACCAAATGAAGTAGTTAGGTACTTTGAAATTTGCTTTCGACGCAAATAGATAAATGTGGTTATTTCGAAAAATGTCTCCAACCTTCCAAAAGCATTGTTGGAGAAATCCAATTTTTTTTAAGCTGTCAGTCTTCTTGGAGAGTTGGAGGGATTAATATAAGTAGGTATATATGTCATCTGAGGACATGTGTTGGTCCTCAGTTAGTGAACCAAAATCTTCTCTGAATCTTCTAGCGATTTGGGAGAAAACCATCACCGAATTCCCTGACATACGCCGAAGCTTTATTTTTGTATTAATAGACTAACACAGAGCTCATAACAAAATTGGGGAGTCCTAGTGCAAATAATAACGTTAAAAATTCTTTGAAGTAAATTTGGGCTTATTCCAACTATTGATTCCACAAACCGGAGTATGATTGCGATCCCACAATGTCTCCCCATGCTTTGTCACTTTTATATATAAAGAATACTATTTTTGGGTACTCCGTAAGAAATGATTAACAGATCCCATTTTTTGATTTTCTGTGACAGGAGTTCCAGGTTCCTTGTACAGGTTTGCTCAAAGTTACTGAAGCTGTCAATGCATTCAAACTTTTCAATGAAACGTTATTCAATTCTAGCAGTCTTTTCAGCATTATAATTCAAGGGAGGAGAGCTACTAAAATTTCTTGTACTTTTCCAATAAAGCTCGCCAGATTTCTCAATATCGTCTGGACCTTGTAACATAGTTTGTTGGATTATACATTTAGGTCACTGATCTTGTTATTACTGAACCTCAGATTCATCTCTCGAGATTTTATAACCATCACCAAGTGTTTTATTGATTGGTATGGTGTTTTATAGGATTTCTAAAGTTTGATTTTGTATCCCAGGTTAACTAACTGGGAATAGAAATTTTCTGTGATCCTTATTCGCTTAGCGTTGGAATATCTTTTTAACAATAGATCGTACAAGTAGACGGATATCCGTATTCCCTTGTTAAGAGCCCAGAATAGTATTTTTTTGAGAACCTTGGTAAAGGTGTGCGGGCTCAGAGAGAGGTCAGAGGGGAGGACTCAAAATTGAAACGTACTTCAGTTCTACGCTAATATCAGATATTTCATGCATTTCTAATGAATCAGAAGATGAATTAATGCGTCTTCGAGATCTAATGACATCATTTAATCCTTCTTTATTATACTTCATATCAATTTAGGGTCTCTATTATGAACGAGCATAACTCTACATGGTTTTTGAGTTTCAGGAATTCTAATACCGAGATGCATTCTCCCGTCTAATTTAAGATCGTAAATTGGTTGCTGAAAAATACTGGGATTTTGCCTTTCACCCTCTATTGTTTTCTTCTTCAGAAGAGCCTACACTTCCTTGAATAAAGCACCTATCGCCTTCCGGGTCATCTTATAATTGGAGCGTTGAGAATGGGTAGTCAATGGGGGCTCCACGCCTACTGCCGTTGGCGCGTCCCCGCTACCTCGAAATTTTCTGAGGACTTTTAACTAATGAAGATACTCCGGCTGCGCCAGAGTTCTTCTTTCGCAAAAAAATTTATAGGGCTTCCTTCGCTTGGGGAATTTTCATCGATTTTTGGGATTGGATCCCTAAACATAATGAAAAAAACTCTCTCCAATATGCTGCTCTCACGTTTTTAGTCGGTAAGTTTTACCAAGCGGCTGGGAAAATATTGAAGCTTCCTCGTATGAGAGAGGACGTAGTTTTCTCTACTGAGCACCGTTTTCCTTGCCTGTTTGAGGAAAATTTTAACTCCTCTTTCCCTGAAGCTGACATTCTTGATTACTGGAGGAGTTGTTTTGGTGTTAGGCTGGGACAGCTATTTGATTTGGCGCAATAGCAGAGGGCGGGCTATAAAATGACTGTTGGAACAGGCGAAAGAGTCTCTTCCGTTGAGCCCATCTCTTGATAGCCGTTTTCTTTGCGGATATCATCTTTTCTAGTTTATCTTTTGCGGTCAATGGTTTGATCGTTGATTCGATAAGCTGAGGTGAGCGGTCTTAAAGATCAATGTATTTTTGCAGGTTCTCAATTCTGCTTTGGGTAATTTTCGAGGCTAAATCAAATAATATCTATGCCATTGCCTGCACTAGAACAATTTCCTCGTCCTCTAAATTAATGTACCTACTAAGACGCAATTGCTAGTGGATAAAATGACTCAATGGTCTCTCTAGCTGACAAAGTGATTTCTGTATGTTGTATACCGTCGATTCCGCTTTCTTGACGTGAGGCGGTGCTGCCTCGCCTAATGGAGGAGGCTGTTAGTTCATCGGGATGAACTTTGGACAGCCTTATATAATGTCTTTCCTGAAATAATCTTCATGTGGGGTTCTAAAGAAGTTGTCATTCACGTTTTCAATGGCTTCAAGTAGTTCTGGTGGATTTATACTTCCATAATTGGTGCTCGGATTTTTGCGTGTGGGCCATAAAACTATGGGGTTTGAACATCCATCGTATTTTCTTGATAGATAATTTGATGCTCATCTTGTAACGTGAGAGCATTATCACTTTCAGATAGGTCTTGGAAGGCCTAATGTAATATTGATCCATTATTTCAGTTATGTTCATAAGTCAATGAGTTTAAAGTAAATTTTTAAATTATTAGTATCTAAAATTTATTAAGCTGGTA
>LSSL01003809.1:0-10560 GCA_001953115.1 Smittium mucronatum | reverse complement strand
CTAGAAATAAATTTAATACTTTCTACATAAATATTTTTATGAAAATGAGGCACTAAATATTGGCTTTAGAGCTCAAAAAAAATTCAAAAATTTAATAAATTTCTCTTTTTTTGGGATTTACATTTTAATTCAAGATATATTTTAAAATTTAAAGTGTGTTTTTTAATGTTTTTTAAAATAATTTAGTAAAATTTTTACTAATATTGCATGTTTAATCAATTGATTTATTATTAATACCCATTGAATTTATTTTAAATCCATTATTAATTTTGGTATTTTTCAATCAAATAAATAAATTCAATTGTGTTAAAGAGATTTAATTTATTATTCTATATTTTTATTACTTAGATAAAAAAATTGTGAGGGTGTAATATCTTAATTTTTTTTTAAATTTTTTATTCAAATAAAATGTGCGTTTTATTATTTATTATTTATCAAATTTATATTATTCTCTTACTTTTTTTTAAGTAAAAAACAATTATTTTTCGTTGGTAAATTAACATATGAATGAGATCATTTACTTACTGGGATTTATTATATAGGAAAGAAACATGAGAAAATATTATTAACTTGTAAATTTATATAAAATCAATAAATTTAAATTCAAAAATTAAATTTTTAGTTAAAAAGATCCTTTTCTTTATTTAATAAAAAAAATATTGATTTGTGATTTTAGGACTTAAATTGATATAACTAAAAATATTATCACAGTCTCATTAAAAAATTGTTTTATCATTGTTGAATGAATAACGAAAAGAAAAATTAAAACTAGTTAATATGTTAGATATATGGTCTAATAATCTTTCTAGTCCTGCTAGCTTTTTGATAAACGAAATAAAATATCCAATCAGCTAAAATATTTGTGCACTTTATTTCATTCTTATATTTATTTATTTTACAAACTAAAGAAAAAAAACTGTAGATTTTTTTCCCATCTTAAATCATTTTAAAATTATAGATTCTAAAAAAAAATGAAATTTGAAATATATGAATTGGTATAATATAGATAAAATTTAAGTTTTTAAATCCATTCTTTCCGCATATAATATAACAATAATATCTTTATATAGTTATAATGATTGAGTCACCAAAAAACCATTAAATGAAATTTAGTACCCAATAACCTTTTTCTTTATTATTTTATGAAAGGAATTTAATGAAGTTTCACAAATTATTTAAATAATTAATCAATAATCATTTTCATGTAAAATAAAACTTTTAGTTCTAAAAAGGAAGCAATAAATCCTAACAATTTTATATAAACAAATCTAAAAAATGAATTTTTCAGTTTTTGATTAATACCTCAGTTATTAATCAATAAGATTATAAAATAAATCAAATTAAACTTAATATAATATCGATTATATTATATCGAAAGCTCTAATGCTTTACTTCTTTTTAACCATCGGTAAGTAAATAAAACTTTTAATACATTTAGAATGTTATTTTTTAGGTAAAAATCCATAAAATTTTAAATATTGATAATATAGAATGATTCTTTTGAATAATAACTCAAGATATTGTGTAGAATATATTTTTTTAAATTATAATATAGTAGCCATTTTAAATGGAATGAAGTAAAAAAAAAATTAATTTTTATATCCACATGTTTTATAATCATTTAATATTACGTAAAAAATAAACATTACTGGTTAATTTTTCCATTTATTTTTTTCGCAAATAGAGTAATATAGTTTATTCTGTATAAATATTTTTAAAATATACACGAGTTTTACGAATTATTTTTTATATTATTTCTCATAATCTTGATTTTTCCCCCTTGTTTAAAATTACAAAAAAAAATAATAACGTTTTTATATAATATATAGATATATTTCCTGTGCCATTGTTTTTCTGTTTTTTTTTATACATAAAATAATAACAATAAAATATTTTACTAAGTATATCTCATTAAAAAACAATATTTTATATATAATAATAATGTAATTTTAATTGATTAAAAATAAATATAAATTATAGTAGCAAAAAAAAACTGAATAGTAAATATATGATACCGATTTTTATGAATCAAAAATAAAAAGAAAAAATTCAAAAAATCCGAAGGAAATTTACTTTAAAATGAGTTTAAATTAAACGAGATTGATTTATCCACAAAAAATACGAGCAGAGCTTCTAAAAGCTGAAATCAGAAGAGGTAAAAAAATCAAATTTTTATATTAAATACATGATGCTTTTAAATTTGTTATCTCTAAAATATTTTTTAAATTTTATAAGTTTGAATTTTATTTTAAAATCCCCCCCCCTCTGAATGCTTGATGTTCAAAGTAACTGCATAAATTTTAAGGATTTCACTTTTGAAAAAAAATATTATTTTCTATAAAAAAAAATAGTTACTGTAAAATTTTATATGATTTTCTAAAAACAGTTATAAAACTCTGATATTGGATTGCAATAAAATTTTCATTAAAGCTACAACGATATTTTACAGAGACAGGAAGTTGTTTTATTCATGGGAGCATTACTTATATTTTGTAAAGAGTGAGATAAATGTGATATCCGATTTCAGTGTAATTTATTAGCTCTGTAAACGAGGGCTTGATTTACGGAATTTTATTTTTAAAGCTAATGGTGATTAAATGTCATGAGTTTTTAAAAAAACGGATAAATATTTTATGGTTTATGAAATGGGAAATTAATTAAATGACTATATTTTCAGACAAGATATACGTAGTATTAAATAAAAAAATTGGAGTTTTAATGGAAAAAAATTCTGTAAAATTAAAAGCTGTAGAGTAGCAGGCTCATCGAAAACCTTTTCCAGAACTGAGGACTTATAGATATAATCCCAAAACATATTTCAAAAATATAATCCTGAATATGATCCTCGATAAATATATATAGCGTAAAACTATTTTTGTAGGTTGAAAAAATTATTAAAATTAACTCGAGATACTTTTAAAGTATTTTTGATTAAAATAGAAATAGTTTTGGATATTTTATTGCTCTAACCAACTTTTACACAAAATTAAACCCTCTTATATTCTACAATTTAAAATTTAACGATATTATAAGAATCGAGAAGCAATTTTTTTCTAAAAAATATAGGAGGGAAAATAGATAAAGGATTAAATGGGAGTATAACGAGGCATTTATTTGGATATTTCAAAAACGGAATAGCGTTTGGGAATATATTTTCAGGTATTTCAAGAAGAAAAAGCCTTGAAATTAGACTATTTCATCTTAATCAGGATTTAGTGGCTATTAATACTCTTATTAACAAAAAAATCACTATATTTATTCTCAAATTCAACTTTAAATATCCATTAAATTTGATACTTTTGGTTTTTTAATAAAAAAGTAAAAAAAAACTAATAAACCAATTAAAAAATAAATTATAGTCAGAAAATTTTCTTTTAGTATAAAAAGAGCTTTTTTCCACTATTAGATTAAATAGTTCGTCTCTTCCATTAGTTTTTTGTTTAAATCGCGAAAATTTGAATATAAATCCACTAGTTAAGCTTGTTTGTAAAATAAATTTAATACAACATTATTAGAGGTGGGCGTAATTTAATAATTTTTTTAAAAGATTAAATTTGTAAAATAATATGCATATATTAATTTTTAAAATGTTAGAATACTAAAGATCTCACTTGTTTTTTTGGCAAATATGCCATAATAAATTTTGTTGATGTAAATTCACTGAAGTGTCTGAAGTAAACCGATTTATATTATTTTTGGTGATTATAATTCTAAATATACGAATAAAATCTAAATTAATTGCAAATTTTTTTGCGAGATAAGATATTTGTGAGCCCCTAAATTTTAAAATGCGATTAATAGGATATTGAACATCAAAAATTTTATGAAAACTATTTTTGCTCGGAGTTTTAAATGCTACATTCTAGATTTTTTTATTAATGGACTAAATAAAACACAGAAGGCTTAAATAAATTTGAGGTAAGATGATATAGATTTATAAAGCCATATATATATTTTTCATTTTGGAAATATTTTTTTTAACTAGAACTTATTATTATTCTTATGAATTTCAAAAAATTTTGTTTAAAACTTTCAAATTATATTTAATTTTAATTTATTGTTTATTATAAAAATTATTTTAACAGGATATAAATTTAAAGCAAAGAATAAAAATAATTTATTGATTCAGATTTAAGCTTTTCGATCAATTTTTTAAACTAAATCAGGTTGTTTTATTTAGAATAACTAAAAATGATTAACCTATAATCTCCTTGCAAGAATTTAATTTTTATAAACCTAGAAATCAATTTTTAGATCAATATTACTAGAATAGAAAAAAAACTAAAGTAAAGCTATATTAATATCATATATATTCAAAAAAATGATAATAGACTAATTTTATTTCAATTTTTATATTTTTGATAAGATTAAATGGAGATCTGGAAAAAAAATCAGAAATTATTATAACTTAGAACTTTTATTTTTTTATGTTACGAAATAATTAGGTGTTAATTTATTTTAGGAATTATATGTGTATATCTTTACAAGCGAAATTAATTTAGCATATAACGTCATTTTCATAACCCCATCTTTTATATAAATTTATTCAATTTTTTTTTTTTAGATATGCATAATAAGAAGATTTATCATAATGTGATATATTTAAGCTATAACTTTCTTATGATGAGTTTAAATTAACTGGTATAATTTGTGCTAGTAGTTTCGAATTAAATGATATACAAGGCTCTAATTTTGGTGCATTGGGCTCAATAATCCAAAAATTTCAGCGGTTATTTATATCCAGGATAATTTTTTTTCACTTATATTTAATATTGATTTGAGGAATTTATAATATAAATTAAACAGATGGCTATACTAAAAAGCTCATTCCGTAATATGAAAATCAATTTATAACAATTATTGCGATAAAATAAAGGATAAATAGAGCTTAAAAAGTACAAATAAATAAACATGTACATAAAACTAATTTCCATCCTAACCGATATTTTTTTTAAGTCGTTCAAGTTTTGTCGCATAGCTATAAGCAAAATAGAACCAAAAAATAATAAATATAATAGGGGACGATATATACCTGCTAATTATTTTCACATGATTCTACTGATATATTTGAAACTCGTTTTTTTAAATTAATAAAGGGTTTTTTTATATTTATCAATTTTAAAAGATCTAGTATTTTTCATTGGTGCTCATTAATAAAAAAATCTAAAATGCTAGTAGAATTTAAACTCTAACAAAAAAGCAAAAACACACTAAATTCGAATAAATTTTGAAATT
Source organism: Smittium mucronatum (assembly GCA_001953115.1). Taxonomy (NCBI): domain Eukaryota; kingdom Fungi; phylum Kickxellomycota; class Harpellomycetes; order Harpellales; family Legeriomycetaceae; genus Smittium; species Smittium mucronatum. The sequence continues at coordinate 5,325 of LSSL01003809.1, read as the reverse complement.
AAATGTAGTTTTATGACATATTAACACAACTCTTTTAATTATTAAAAAAAAATTCACTGCGATATAAAGCTGTTTTTCCGAAACTCACATCTTAATAGTGAATAAAAATGTGTTTTGGGTGTTTTACAAATCAGACAAAGATTTTATAAGAAAATGTTTTTAGAAAGGTTTAAGCTGATTAAATGACGCATATTTAAAAAATTCAAAGAACCTCGAAAATAAGAGAATTGAATTATTTTTCATAATTTGAATTTTGGGGCTTTTTATTTCTCGTTTAAAAATTGGCATATATATTTTTTTTAAAACCAGATTTCTTTTAGCTATTTTTGATTTGTTTTTTTGGAATTACTAATAAATCAATATTTATACTGTTTGTGATATCATTTTTGATAGGGGAAGATTTACTAAGAAAAAAAATGAAATTATCATAGTTTTAGATGTTGTGCTATAACCAAGAATAAATCAATTGGATATCACGGAATTATAATTGCAAAATAAAACTTTTGTTGATAATTAGTTAGATAAAATAAGGGTTTTCATTCTATAATAAATTAATAGTTAAATTTAACAGTAAGTAGTGATTTATAAAGTAAAAAAATAAGACTATTACTAAAATTAATCTTCCACTTATCTTAATTTGATGATAAAGAAATAATTCCAACTTTAATAGAATTATCTTATTTTATTAACAAATAAAATTATCTTAATTTTGAAAATAGGAATGAAAAGTATATAAAGCCTAAAAAATATTAAATCAAAACCAAATTAATTAATTAATGAGCAATTTAATTTTTTAATAAGATATTTTTTGATTAATTAGATTTTCTTTTACGAAAGGGATTCAAATAAATATTTATAAAGTAAACAAAAAGGTAAAAATTCACCTATTTTAAAGATTTTTTTATGTAATAAGAAGCATTATTATAACAAATAAACTCTATAAAATATACCAATGGGAAAAAAACTATTTTTTATGAATTTATTGGTAATAGCACTATAAAATTTCTTTCATTGAGTACCAATACCACTATATATATATTTAGTCTCTCGTGATTAAATTGACTGCTGCATAAATATATTTTATTATTGATAAGCGGTTTATTTTTATTTACAGCCATTGGTTACAAGAATATTTTGAAAAAAAGCTAAATATATTTCTACCAATTAAAAACCTGAGAATTTTCTAAAATAATCAAAAATTATCTAATTTCTAGAATAAATAATTTTTTTTAAAGCCTAAATTTAAGGTATAAAGCTTGAAAAAGTTTTTATTTGATGGGTCATATTTCTATGACCCCATTAAATTTTTATATGCATGGATCTCCATATTTAATTAATCCAATAATAATATTTAATTAAAAAATATATTAATATAAATTTTTTCCTCCCACAGTTTTAGTTGGGTTATCTAATTTTTAATTACTGTTTAATTTTGTGTTTTAATTAACTAGTTCATACTTTTATTATCCAATTTTATGAGATTAACAAAAAGTGAATCCTGGAACTATTATTATTTTTTAAATAATTTTTTTTGAAGCTTATATACCCATAATTAAGAATTAACTAGACCAAATAACCCATTCTGGGGCCTTGTTCGAACATTTTATACTTAATCAAATCCTAATCTGGAAGATTCCAACAAAATCGATATTTTCTCTAAAATATTGATGACAAGATGAACAAATTGAAAAATTATTGCGTAGACCGGGAATCGAACCCGGGTCTGCCGCGTGGCAGGCGGCAATTATACCACTAAACCATCTACGCGATGGTATTTGAGAAAAAAATAAAGATTGGTATTTATAAACATTTTTCAACCTGTGCTTAAATCCTTTGCTCAGATTTGTATCACTAATTCTTACAAAAAACATTTTATTTACCTTATTTTATTAAAATCAAGTTTCATAACCGGATTTTTATGGGTATTTTTACAACTTTTATTTTATTTTTACAAGAATTATATAAGCGATAATTCTGATTTACCAGAAAGAAGGAGGGAGAAAAAGTTGGGAAAAAGGAAATGTGTACACCACTTCCAATTCACATATATTTAGAATATTTTAAAAAAAGATGAAATTAAGAAACAAAAATAGTTTTCTGAAACTTAATAGAAAGTTATCAAGTTAAAAAATCCTGGCATGTGAACCTATCAGCCTAATTTTTAATCGCAGGATAAAAAGTTAAGACAAAAACAAAAAGATAATATTATGACATCAAAAAAAAAATCTTTTAAGTTACGTAATGAAAATTTCCTCACCATAGGATTGAGTATTAAATTATATTAATTAATTTTCCATGTAGATAATAAAATTTTAATCGGAATTTTAACCTCTCTAAATGGATTTTAACATGAAATGTCATAGATTAGAACCAGATAAGAGGTAATTAAACAAAAAAAAAAGAATGGGGAGAGAAATGATTCTTTTAGTTTTATCATTTCTTGAAAAAATATTTGGTTTTTAAGTATTAATAAATGTTATAAAATTGATTTTTTAAATTAAGTTCTTTAAAAAATATTTTTAGGAAAGGTACGGATCTTACAGCCTTTTTATAGGATCTCAGTCATTCTAATGTTTGTGAAAAGGATATATTTTACTGAATTTAAAACAATATAAAAATGAATATTTAAAAAAAGTTGAAACCCCCTGATTTTATTAGAAATAATTGGGGTTTAAATTACCATAAATTTTCGTTTATTTTTTCTTGAATAATTCAAGATAAATTCTAAAAAAAAGTTTCCAAACACAAAAAAGCAAGATGATTAGATGATTAGATCAAAAGATATGCCTATTTTGAGAGTGATTTATTTGCTTTTTTTTTAAAAAAAATTCAAATTATATTAGGTTAATTCAATAATCTTAGAAACTTTCAAGTGTGGTTAAGAAATATATATTTTTTAATATTTATCTTAAATTATAAATTTAATCTACTATATTTTTTTTTAGTATCTAGGAATATTTTTGGAATTTTTAAAAAATTACACAGTTTATTTTGTAGCAAATTTTTTGAAAAAATGTATTTATGAGTATCAAAATACTATTCTATACTATACTATACTATACTACAATACAATAAAATAAAATATTTATTACAAATTAAAATAGAGTATATATATACATATTAATTTATTTTTTTAAATTAAAAGTGAAATATCTCAAAACAATTTTTTTTTGGAAATTCCATAGAGAAAAAGTTGACATCCTAAATATGTTACTTTTTCATATCGAAAAAATTCGGCTAAATATTCAATATAAATAAAAAAGTCCTAATAAAGAAAATGGGGTTATAATAACGATATACCATAAAAATTTATCTATTTATCATACTTTTATTATGATATAATAGATAATTTCTTAAATTAAATATTTAAAATAATATCGTAAAACATGTAAAAAATGATTTAAATATTTTAAAAAAGAATTCAAGTCGAAAAAAAAGAATCTAATTTTTATACCGTTTTACAATAGTTTAATAAGCTTTTTTTAATATCAAAAAAAATATTTAGTTCATAGCTATTTAAATATTAATAATAAAAGCCAAGCCCAATTCTCAAAAAAAAAAAATACTGAATTTAAATTTTCTTGGTAACTAAATATGGATTTCGTGAATTCCATTTGGTTTCCCTAAATAGCTGTTAAAAAAAACTAAAAATATAACAATATTTTATAAAAATTTTGCAAGAAATTTTCTCTCAATATTTTTTTTATGGGCGAGTATTTTTTCAAAAAAAAATGAAAAAATATATATATACCACTTATAAATTGTAGAGCTATAATAAAGCCCCACAATTTTTATTAAGGATCTTATATTTTCATAAGAAAATAACAAAAATTTTAAATATAGTTTAATTTTTTCACAAAAAACACCCAAATATACTGGTTGTTTATTAGTCAAACAAAAACAGTTATTTTTACATTATATCGATGGGGTCACAGAAGCTAAAAAATAATAAAAGAGGTTTCGATGAGAAATATTAAAATTTTCGGTATATAAACTTTCAGGAATTTAGAGCAAAAGTCATCTATGGCAAAAAAAAAAAATTACAAAAAGAATGAAGAAGTTGAGTTTTGGAAAAGTCTAAAAGTACCCTAACCCAATAATTTCCTTTTTTTTCAAAAAGATAAAAATTATCAAAAAGTACCAGTTTAAGATCAAAGGGAATAATAGAAAATTTTCAAACTCACTTAAAAAAAAAGGTGAAATTTTCTGAGGGTTAAAAAAATATCATCAGCCAAATTTATAATTATAAAAAAAAATAGATTGTTGTTATATAAATATCTATATACAAAAATTACATATCCAGGATAAATTATTCTGGCCATGATACTTACAATCAGTGACTTTATTCACATAAATTTGTGTTAAATGGTACGAAAACGCAATTTATAATAATTTTAATAAGAATAGCTATAGTAATACAAGACAATGAATTCGATTGTATTTATACATTTTTTTTAAAAAGCTTGATTTATATCGTTTTAAAATCGTTTCTGTTTTTACAGATTTACTTTGATAATTAGTAAATTTATATAAAATCAAAAAGATTTTTTTTTTTTGAATTAAATCATAACTTTTAATCAGACTTTTGATTGCTTCAGCAATATACTTTAGATTTTTTCATGATTTTTTTCTTATATATTGTAAATTTATTTTACGCTATAATCATATTCTTCTTTTTTTTTGGTTATATGTTGAATAGAAATCCATTTTAATCGTATAAATATTAAAAATAAGATTGTATTGTTTTTTGCGCAAAATGATTTTTTTGATCATTTAATAAAAACAATAAAGCTGGAATATACAATCAAGAAATCATTTCCAGTATGTTATCTTGTAATCCAAAATAATTCTTTATATGATAATAACCTTATTATCAGAATAGGAATATTCCTAATGGTTACTTTGTCCCCCTAAAAGCATAATACCAAGCCATGGTTTAGGGGCTTAGTAGTGTACTTTTCGAAGTACACTAAACTAAAGTTTCACATACTGTTGCACTATTTTTGGTTTTTAATGATGAGGGCAGCGCACAGCGATTCGGAGGACAGCGATTCCAGAGGAGGACCTCCTAGAAACAGGAGGAACCGATCGTTTAGCACAGCTGAGACATAGTCTAGTGCACAAGTCCAGCGTTCGACAGTCAGACGGATCTCAGCGTCTAACAGCTATTTGTAGAAAAGCCATGTCGATCAATCTCACGTTTGGGATGGAGCCTAATTCTATTAATTCTGTTAGAAGTAGGCTCTGGCTAGGAGCTCAGTAGCTTCAATGAACTATTTTTCATCGATAAAGAGCTTAATTCTTGACTGCACGTAGCCTCAGTCA
>LSSL01003807.1:0-14655 GCA_001953115.1 Smittium mucronatum | reverse complement strand
AAAAAAAATATTCCAGATGTAATATTAATACAAGAAACCCTATTAAGTAAGAAGTCATACCGATATAAGATACCCGGATACACTACAATAGAATTTAAAGCTGATCTAACCAGGGGTGGTAATGGGCTTATAATAGGAGTCAGAAAAAAATCTGGGCTCTCTATTAGCGAATTCAAAAACTACCCAACTTGGATGGTTGGCATAATACAAGGAAAAACTCGAAACGGCAGTAATTTTAAAATTTTAACAATAAACTCCCATATACCCTCCTGGGGGATAAGAAAAAAAAGAAAGATGGAAGAAATAAATTTTTTTCTAAAAAAAATAGACGACACAAAAGATGCAATCATCTCTGCAGCAGACTTCAATATGGACGCAATTTTTTTTTTTAATTTATAAAAAATATTGGTATCAATTTCGAATATGAACTAGTAACCAACTCACTGTGCTCTCGATGGAATAGGAATTTTATGGGTCTAATAATAGATCATATATATATCTATGAGGCTGGATCAAGACCAAACCGATGCACTGCAAACAAACATATTGACATATATGAAAATTTTCCTATTGTGGCTGAATGGGAACTGTAGTCTACAGCTAGATCCCCACTTTTTTTTTACGGGAAATTTATTAGCTAGACCCCCACAAAAAAGAAAAATCAACGTGAAAACCCCCCGAATCAGTCAAGGAACAATTAATTTCAAGTAACCGATTCGATCTATTAGAAACCGATCTAATCGACATAAATAAAAGTTATAAAGAGTTAGATGATATAATATAGAATGAATCTGATCGATTCGGTTCTATAACCGATATCACTGATCCCTCCGATCAAAAAAAAAAGATTTTGTCTAACAAAACTATCGAAAAAATTAAAAAAAAACAAACAAAATTTAAACTTCTGACTAAAAATAAAATCGATTTGGATGCCTATTTAAAGGCGAAAAATGATGCCGATAAACCAAAAATCTTGATTCAAAAAATTTTTATGAAAATAAACTCTTGAAACTTAATGAATATATAACCACTAATGAACCAAAAAAAATGTGGGAATTCATCAAATAATGAATGGGAAAATTTAACTCAAGCACTTCAGTAGGTCCATTGCTTGATATTTCCAAAAATTTAATAATAGATAGTGAGACCAAACTTTTAGTTTGGTAAAATCATTTCAAAAACCTTGCAACGGATACAACTGGGAACAGCAGAAATACTGATAAGTGGGAACCGATGTTGAAATGTGACATAAAGATCTTCCCGGAATGTGAAGATCCGATAAAATGGTCAGAAATAACCTCTGTACTAATAGAAATGCCTAATAATAAAGCTTCTGGGGTCAATGGAATCCCCAATGAAGTATGAGAACTGGTTAAATATGAAAATTTACCTAATTCAGGTATGACCAAGATATTTTTTAAAATTTTAAGGACAATATGGGAAACTGGATACATTCCTTAAATAATGTCGACCAGCATAGTGTTACTGATCCCCAAAAATTTAAACCTTCAATACCCAAAAAATTACCGCAGTATCTCACTTATACCGACGTTTGTAAAAATATTAGCGAAAGTTTTAGCCAATAAACTCGCATAAATCAGCTAAAAATACAAAAAAGTTACAAAAAAGCAAGGAGGTTTTTGGATTAGAGAGGAATTCGTCTCTCAGGCGACAGTTTTGTATGAGATTGTAAAACGGAGAAAATTTATGGGCTTAAAAACTTGGATAGAATTTATAGCTTTCTCTAAAGCTTATGACATAGTGCCACACATGGCACTGATATATAAGCTGATGAATATTGGAATCGGGCTAATAATTTTTAAATTTATAAAAATAATGCATTAGTCGCCCAAATTGACCACAGAAATAGAAAATGAGATGACTGATATATTTTGATACAAATTCTCATTGCTACAGGGACGCCCTTCATCGCCCACTATATTCGATTTTTTAATTATCGATATTTTCGATGGGATAGAGGGAGTATATGTTCTCTCAATAGGAAAAAATATCTCTGGACTTCTATTTGCTGATGATCCTTTATTAATATCAAATACACCGTAATAACTAAAAAAACTCTTTAAAAACTGGTTTTAATTTTTAATATACTCGGGAAAATGAAAATAAATGCAATTTAGCGGGAGATTCTCAGAACAGACTCAAAAAAAACCCCCCCCTTTCACTAAATCGGGAAATTTTTTAGGAAATATAAAAAAATATAATACCTCTTATAAATATTTAGTGATGATTGATAACCACAGGCAAACATGAAATAATAAAAATAAGACCAAACTTTCTATTTTAATAGATATATACTTCTATATATTATTTATCCTTCTACTAAAATCAAAATAAAATTTATAGAATTGCATTTATTCCAATTTTATTTTATTTCTGGTATATATTCGACAATATTGGGTACATATCCAATAAAATAAAAGGTTGAATAGATAAAAATTTTAGTGTATGTCTAGATTAGGTAAATACATCACAATTGGAAGACTGGGAAATTAACTCGGAATATATTTTTTTGAAAAATAGCGTAGCTTGTGAGCAAAAATTCTTTGAATTAGCAAAAATCTAAGTATCCACACCACCATTAGTTTATTACATAGTTGATACAAGTTCCAAAACGAAAAATTTTATTTTTAGTGTGATTGGCGGAGTTTTTTAACCTGAAAGAAAAAATTAAAAAATTATCAATTAGTCACTGAATTTCAGAATTAATTTTTTTAAATCAGATGAAGATTCGATTTCTATCTAAAAATTGAAATATCATTATCCAGTAAATATGAATATTCTATCTTTTAAGATTAAAATCTTAATAGAGCCAAAAAACCCCAATATCAGTTTATTTTTTTTCAAAAAAAATATATATTATAGAAAATCATGTATATTTTTTTAGTAGATAGCTATTTTAAAAACTCATTATCTATAAAAACAAAACAAAAAATTAAGTATAAGTATAGATTGTAACATATAATCGTTTATATTACACAGATAAAAATAGATTAAATATATTATAAGACTTCTTTTGGGTGGTAATCTAGAAAAAAATTTATTTGGTTATAATTGATTTTTTAGTAAGATGGGGAAAAAATGAATTATCATTTTACTTCCACGAAAAAAAATAATCATATCCATAAAAATGGATCACTAAAATCCGATTTATAAACAATAAAATTTTGGGTTGGGGTTATAATATTATTATTCAAATTATGCGAGACATGGCCAGAATATGGGTATTCTAACCCCATTTTTGCTTCACATTGATGATGGTGTTTATAAAAATCTATCGATTTGTAAAAAATGGTTTTAATTGAATACGAAATTATTATTTTTGTTTTTTTATTCCCTAAAAAAACTCAAGATCAAAAAATTTTTGATGGAAATTTGGGACTCTTCAAAATGCAAGAATAAACTTCTTAAGCTATATTATTTCTTTATTTTATGCAATAACTGTGTTTTTATATGCCACTTTTTTTTTCTATCATCCAATTTCATTTTAATTTGGCATAATTAACTTTGTACTAAAAGATACTAATTTTACATAAATGACTGCCCTATTGTCTAGAAAAGGTTTTATTACCAAAATACTAACTCAAATGACTGAATTTGCATATAATATATACCAAAGGAACTGCCTCCAAATTTTATGGATGTATTAAATGGTTTAAACATATTTTCAAAAAAAAAAATTGTCCAAAGATCTTATAATATTTTTAAAAATTAGATTCTAAAAAATTAAAAATGCAAAATTAATATTATTTAATACCTGGTATTGCAAAAAATCATATTTTTTGGTCCCTTTTTAACAAGTTTTATAAAATTCTTTATTTGTAAAATAGAATTGCGTTAGAATTTATTGAATTATAAAAAGATTGTGTTAGAAAGTTCAGTTCATCGAAGTAGGTTTATATAAGTAATTAATTGAAAGATCAAAGAGAATTTCTATATTATTTATATAAGATAAATACTCCTATTAAATAAAAAGTACTAAAAAAGCAATACAGGCAACTTTGAATAAATTTTAGATCTAAAAAAGATCTGGGATTAATAAAGAAAAGTTGGATATGGGCTTAAAAGTGAAAATTGATTTTTCCCCATACATTTAATATCAGTTATAAGAATTTTTTAAACTAATAAAAAGATAGATTAGCTCTTAATCCCCTAATTTTATTATTAATGGTATAAAATTTTATCACCAAGTAAATTTATTTGTGAATTAAATAAAATAAATAGTTATTAACTATTTAAAAGGCCATATAATTTACTGGTTGTGTTTATTTTTAAATTAAATGCCGCATTTTAATAATCCTTTGGCTCATTAATAAAAAATTGGTTCATAAAATAGAATTAATTTTTCATTTTTTGCCAATTTTTTTTTAAAAAATTGATTTTTAACTTATTAAATTGTATATTTAGATTTAAAAAATAAAAATATAACACAATTTTCCTAAATATTTCATACAAATTTTAGACTAAAAACTTATCCAAGTTTTATAAATTAATCGGTTTAACAAAAAAATATTCAGATATCAATTTAATTTATGTATTTATTGCTGAATATTTTCGTTCCAGAAACAGAAAAAATATATTTCAAATAGTAAATCTTAGCATTAATAATCTGTTAATATATGTACTATTAGTTCGCATATGGAAATTTTTTATATAAAACCCTTTTTTTTAAAAAAAACATCAAATATTAAGAAATAAGTCCCCTTTATTTTATAAAATAAATCAGTTTCCTACTTACCTACCGTCTTACAAATAAACATTCATTTATTATATTTGGTAATTATTTTGCTTTTAATGGATCTTAATATAAAATTTAATAATTAACTAATATTTTGATATATTAACTTAGAATAGTCCTTTGATTGGTAATAGATGTATGAGTAAAATAAACTCCAATCTAAAAGATTATAAACGATTTTTTTTTATAAACTCTAAATTGATATACCACTTTTTTATTTAAATGGCCGATTTTTTGTTTAATCTAGGAAAGATCAAATTTTAGTCTATTTTGGCTTTAATTTCTACGTAAAACAACATTTTCTTAATTTTATAAGTCTTTATATCTCGCTAATTTAACAAAATATCAGAATTTAAAACGATTAATACGTGTTTTTGTTTAAGCTTATAAATTTAAAAACATCGATAACTTAAAAAAAGTAGTTGAAAAAAAAATTGTATACAAATTTATATATTAAAATAGTCAGATTTCTACTTTAAAAATGAAATGAGAAAAAAAAAGACAAATAATTTGAAAGCGATTTAATTTATAGGAAAAAAGAGCGGATTGATCAGTATACAATTCAAATAAAGAGTTATAAATCGATTTAATATTTTTTACACATTAATAAAAATTTATTCTTTTTAATAATAATTTTCTTTTTTTTCTTGAATAAATGATAGAGTTTACACACGTTTAAATTAATAGATTTTAGATTTGGGGTAAAATATTCAAAGAATAATTTTTTTCAATTTCATATTCGGTTATTATATGATTAAAATTTATATTTTGAATTAATTATAGGTTTATTAGCAAAAATTTTATATAAAGAGTGTATAGTATGAAAGGTAAAAAAATTATAGGATAAAATACGGAAATTCGGACTTTTAAAAAGTCGACTATGGGCTTATTTTTTTATAAAGAATTAATAATCTCACATAATATATTTAACGATACCAAGTAAAAATAAAATTTATGATAAAAAGATGCAAATTTCAGTCAAATATATCTTTATGAAGATTTTCGATACATTCGAAAAAAAAAAATTAAAAAAAACCAAATTAGACGAACAAGAAAAATTAAACGAAAAGCTATTAAATTATATTAGGTAAAAAAACTTGACATTATATAATTATCTTTCAAAATTTAAAAAAACTTTAGGGTTAATAAAATAGGTATGAATATGATATCGATTCAATCATGAAGTGAAAATATTTGAATTTTTATTGCTTTAACTTTTACGATTTGAAATAATATTTAGAATGAAAATGCGTTATCATTTACCAAGTTGTTAATAATTTTTTTTTAATTTGCGATTTCAACCGCTATCATGCAAACCATTTCAAATTTTTCAGAAATCTTATCTAAATTTCAAATTTAAATAGGTATTTCTTTATAATTTGATTTTTTATTTGAATTTTTAATTTAAATATTTATTATCTTATGATTAACACTAAAACAGGCTTTTATGCTAGAATTTTCATTTTCATTTTTTTGAATAAAAATCTGGACTTAGTCAACATTTCTACTTTTAATTTAACTTTGAATTCTCTTCTTGATTTAAATATTTTTGTATTAATTGACCAATATTTTGCACTAAAATACCAAAATAGAGTAGGAAATATTTTATTTCAGCCTATATTGAGAATAAAAATATTCATTATTTTTTCCATATATTTATTGGGTTTATTATTCATATTTAAATTTATTTAAGTTTTGGGTAAATCATATTATTTTCTATATTTTTTAAAAAAAATTCTGTGTTTTTTCAAAAAGCTCCAGAAATAGATTTTCGCATTCTTGATAAATTAAATCAGTAAAATATATTTTATTCTTATCTTCGCACCTTCTTATTGTATAATTACCATTATATTATGAGAATAAATTTTTATAAAAACAGTATTTTTAAATTGATTAAACAACCGATTTTATATTCATACTATTTAAATAAGATAAAATTTTATTAGTATAAAAAATTCATTTAGAAAAATAAAATAATAATGCAAATAAAAAAATAATATTGAAATTGTGTATTTTGATTCAAATAAAAATGTAAATATAAAAGCAAAAGCAGATTATAATATTAAATAAAATAAAAATACTGAATCGATCTTAATTTTAACTTCAAATTCAAATTCAAATTCAAAAAAAAAAAAACTCAGATGCAAACTTTATTTCGTTATTAATTGCTACAGAAATAATAAGTATAACGGTTCAATAAACTCAGAAATATTTTTAAATTTTATAAGATGAATACAAAATATCACCCTTTTTTATCTAATGTAATTTAATAATTTCTTTTTTTAGTCTTTTTGAAAATATAAAAATGATTTCAAATATATCTTTGGACATAATTTAAAACCTTATGCCAAAAATTTTATTATTATTTTATGCTATAGAATATTTAAAACGATTATTATTCAATCAACCAAATTTTAAGTTTAAACAGTAAATTTGTAATAAATTTGCTAATATTAGACTATTTTAAAAAAAATATGTTAAATTGGAAAAAACGCAACTATTTTAAGAGGTATAAAACTAAAAATAAAATTTATTAATCAATTTTTAACTAATCATCATCAAATCGAAAATCCATTGCAATTGAGGCTCTTGAATTTAATATAGGGTAAATATTCTCTACTTTCTAAATAAGTCAAAATTCACGCATATTTTTAATATTTTAAACCCTATAAAAATAATCTATGTTTATATGTATATTATTAGTCGATATTTTTTTTTATAAAATCTTATATGTTGAAAAGGTTGGTTTTATTTTAAAACAAACTAATCCATCAAATAAATGAAGGGATTTTTTAATGAACCAATATCTAAAAAATAAAATTCTCTTAATAATTGAGCGGCGTATATTTATAAAATATTTAAATTGTATCCCAATATTTAAAGAAAATTTAATCATAATTATCAAATTTTATTTTGAAAATAATAACTTGAATCCAACTCTACATTCAATTTTTAACTTTGAATTAAAACCCACTAAGAAAAATTTAGCTATTTTTTTATCATTATTGGGACTTTAATGTTTAGTCCAAGAGATGAAAGTCCGCGGTCACTATTAGGTACGCATTATGTAGACAGAGAGAGGATTATTTCAACTGAGTTTTTTTAAAGACTATCTTATAAAAATCAGCGAATATGTTTGAGAGTGTATTAAATTGTGCCAAAATCAGTCAAATCAACCAAAATTTAGTCAAATTGTGCTATAAATGATCAATATAGCCGAAATCAGTCAACTTTTAGTTTAAGCTAATAAAAATATGCCAAATTTTATATTTTAAATAAGCAACTTAAACACTATCAGAACAATTAGAAGGCATAAATATCACTGTTTAAAAATAATTGGTTTTTTGAATAAAAAATTATGTAATAATAAAAATATGATAATAGACCCTTTTTATAGTTCGATAAATTTTTACTCAGTATAAAAATATTTTCCCAATTTTCGAGAAAAATATTAAGGTCTAAAATTTTTATAAAATATATCCATTATTTACAAGTAGAAATTTCTTTATAATTTAAATTTAGAAGAACTATATAAACCCCCAATAAGAGTTCAGTTTTTGTAGAAAATAACTCCAAATATTCCATCAGAACATGAAAATGTAATCTGAATCGGCGGTATATCGACAAGAAAATTCCTAAATACCAAATAATTAAATTTTAATAAAAAGTAATACATGCGGCCAAATTTTTTCGACGGTTATTTCCTGATAGCCTCTAGGTTTTTTTATGAGGTAAAAAATTCTATAAAAACTCTATACATGATAATTAATTTTTATTTATTTTGTTTGAATAATATTAACTAAATTTCAATAATTAAATACCAAATTTTATTTTTATATGTAGAAAGTACAATTATATACAGTGGGAACCCACAATGTGAAGACTGGAATTATATTTTTATCCTAATAAATATGCATATAACAACTTAAAAACTTAATACTAAGATGGGAGTAATTAGGCCTATGAAATGGACCATTACAGTATAATTTTCTTAATTTTATTTGGTTTTTAAATATATTTTAGGCAATCTAAAATAATAATTAACCTAAAAATATCTTTAAAATATTTGAAAATTGGTGTTTTTTTTACTTTTTTTGGCTTTAAACCCTTTTTCACGTCTTGAAGAAGGGTTATATTCAATATAACCAATATTTTTCATTTATAGGAATGAGTATACGTGTAAGCATTTATTTATTTTCAAGAATTTTTTGCATGGAAATTTTATTTCTTTCCTGCTGAAAATCTTAGAGCACACTGAAAAAAAAAAATTAATGTTCAAAATACTTAGCCATTTTGTCAAAAATTTCCCAGTTTAGCCTTTCATAAGATACACGTATGTGAGCCTTTTCCATAAGATCAACTTTTCTTTCTTAAATCAAATAAACATCAATATCCTCATTTTTAAAAATCAATGAAAAATTCATAGCCATTTTTTTAGTTGTAATTATTTTTTTGTGCAATATTTTTGAATTTTACGGCTTTTTAAAGCCATTATAATCCTGCAAAATATTCACTGAAATGCTCAAAAAAACCAGTGTGTTTAATTTTCCATTTTTTATATCTATCTTTCAAATTCCTACTGAACCTTTCCAAACATCTTTATTTTGAAGGTGATAATAGACTGTTTAACTCATACTAGCTATCATTTTTCTGTAAATAAAATTCATCTATTTTTTTATCACATTAATCAGCTTCTTAAATTGATTCATTTTTCGAGTAAAAGTTGCCTTGGCCATTCGAAAATTTCAATATTTGGTGAAAGTTGGATTTTTTTAAATACACGTAAACTTTTTTTTTTGAATAAAGCACTGATTCCTTTTATGGCTTTCAACATATTTTAGGATATTTGGAATCAAAAATAATTTTCTTAGTTTTTTAATGAATTTTTGCAACAGAATTTGAAATTTACTGAGCAAAATCTGCAATAATTGTTGCTATGTTCCAGATTAGTCCTATTTTGCTTAGTTAAATTTCAAGAGTGCTCAATACCCAGGAATATTAATATTCATTATCCTTGCTTACCATTGTTACTGCTATTGATATCGGATAGAGATATTGTTTATTATCTAAAATCCTAGAAATTATAACAGTTTATTTTCCATCAATAGACTTAAATTTTGAATCCAGGTGCGTATTCTCAACCTGTAAAATCATTTTTACTGATCCTGCTGAGGTACCAAAACCTTTAAATCGCGCATATAAGATAAATATGATACCACTCAAGGCTTTCTAGAAGGATAATTCGATTTTTAAAAGCTCACAAATATTAGTTTTATCATCAATAATTTTTTTTAAATTTTTTTATCATTTTTTGATCAGTTTCTTATTACGTTATATATTTTATCTATTTCAAATACCACTCCATTATTTCTTAAAATGCTGTAAATATTTCAAGATTTATGTCAAATATTCTTAAGTTTCAAAATTTCGCATTTCGCATCTTTATTTTATGTTATAATAAATTAATCTGAATGTAAATCCTTCAAATAAGTCAGATTTTTTCCTATATGAAATGTTCATAGATTTAAAATAACATAAATTTTAAATTTTCTAAAATTTGTTCAATAGAGTACTGAAAATTTTTAATTTTTTAAGTTCTTTGAATATTGTTTTTTCAAAAATTTTAAATATTTCTATAATCCTAATAATCTGAATGAGCCCATTTATTCAAATTTAGAATATTTTTAAGTGGACTCATTATTTAAAAAATTTCCTTTAATTTTTTCGAAAAAGAGTATAAAGTTTATAAAAATGTCTTCCAGGCTAAAAGGTTTTTTTTATTTTTGCGGTATAAATTGTGGTGTATTATTGTAAAAAATACGAGAAAAAAATTAGGAGGTAAATTGAAAATGACAAATTATAAGGTGTTGTATTTTTTTGTATTTTTATGCTAAATAATCATTTGTATTAAATTTTTTCAAATCGACAGATTTTTATTGGGAAATACCAAAATTTGACATATTTATTGCAAATTGATACAATTAAACGCGGTTTGATATGGGGTTTAATCTATTAGACTGTTTTTTACACAATTTGATACAATTTTTCACAAATCAAACTATAAATATATTTTAAACTTTTTTAAAATAGTCAATTTTTGTATAATTATTTATAGCATACTCTTATATTTTCTTAGTAACTTTATGCTAGTTTAAAATAGACCTCAATAAAAAATATATTGTAATATTCAAATTATGTTAGAGATCTATTTTTTCCATTTCCATTATGAGAAAAATATACTATGAAATATTTATTTATATTTGATAGCATTTCATGATTTTATTTTGTACTTCTTCTAGAAGCTATAAAAATAATATTATAAATTTAACAAATTTATGATTTGGCACGTGATTGTAATAAATAATCTAGCTAAAATTCATTTTAGTTTAAAGGTGCATACGTGAAGTTTTTGCGGTCTAATTTTTAAAAAGAGCTTATAGCTTATAATAATTCGCTTATAAATATATAAAATGGCGTTTATTAATGCGATTTTCAAAAAGTCAATTATTTACTTCCTTTTATTTTTTTCCTTATTTTTTTAGTATTTTTTTAAATGAAGTTATATTAAAATTAAAGTTAAAATCATATATACAAATAAATTTGATGTTCGAAAATTGAAGAAAATATCTTATTTTTAAATATATTCATTAAATTAAAATCCCTTCATTTATTTGATGGATTAGCTTGTTTTAAAATAAAACCAACCTTTTCAACATATAAGATTTTATAAAAAAAAATATCGACTAATAATATACATATAAACATAAATTATTTTTATAGGGTTTAAAATATTAAAAATATGCGTGAATTTTGACTTATTTAGAAAGTAGAGAATATTTACCCTATATTAAATTCAAGAGCCTCAATTGCAATGGATTTTCGATTTGATGATGATTAGTTAAAAATTGATTAATAAATTTTATTTTTAGTTTTATACCTCTTAAAATAGTTGCGTTTTTTCCAATTTAACATATTTTTTTAAAAATCTTAGGTTCTCTTGGATAGAGGACACTTTGAAATTAAAATTTTAGTATTTTTATAATTAAGAAACAAATAAATTATAAAATATTTAAATTTATTGGATAACTGAAATCACAATAAAAAAACTTTATCATAAAAATGTAGAAATATTATTAAATAAATTATTTTTTCCTTTATTTTTTTACAGCTGAAATAAATTTTTGTATATCCAATAATTCGCCAAGTAAAAAAAATTTTCGTTCTTGAAAAAAATCACCAAAAAAGTTTTATCTTAACCGAATTAGCAGAAATTTACTAACTAGTTATAAAATATCAAGAGTTCATAACGGGATAATATAAAGAGAACTATATTTTGAGAGATTATTTATTTTATTTTCAGGTTATAAAAAAAATATTTCAATTTTTGGTCAATATAAACGTTTTATTTTGAAAAAATCTTAATTTTATGATTTTATTAAATAATTAATTGAAAATTTATGGTTGGAAAATACGACTTTGTTTAATTTTTTGGCTGGTGGTACAAAAATAATCTAACCTTTTTAACCAACACAAAAATTTGTAAAAAATTGGTTTTTATAGTTGTGCTATTCTCATTTTAAATGAATAGGTGAATTTAAATTTGGAAAAAAAAATTTTTTTTACGGGTAATCTAATTTAAATTTAATACTTTTTATTAAATTTTTTTAAAAAAAGTCGAAAATATTTCCCCCAACTCCACTCTAGCAGCTCCATACCTCAGAAAATTGGCTTAAGAGGGTCCAATTTTTTTAAGAAACCGATTAATTTTTTGATCTTTAAAGAGCTTAAATTCCAAAAATAAAATATTTCGTATTAATTAGGGATACTCACCCTATTCGCAAAGCCACTGAAACAGTGTATTTTTGGTCAAGTGAATTTTTTTAGGTCCAATTGGATTATGGAATATTTTATTGGAAAAAGAGTTAATATTAAAAAAATTAAAGGTATATACACACAGAATTATGTAAATACACATTGAATTTGTTCAAATACACAAAAAAAAAATCTAATAAACTTTCTCCTGTATTATTAGTTATAAAAAAATTATATTTAACGTTTTTATTAGATTAATTATAAATATATTGGCTGATGTAATTAATCTTTAAAATATTTTCAATATTATTTGAATAAAATAATGGAATTGAAATAGTTTTTAAAAAAAGAGATGAGTTCTAAAATGTAGCTATCATAATAGACAGCTTAAAAAAATATCTGAAAAATAATTATTTTTTAAAAACTCTTCTTTTCGAAAAATACTGATCTAGGATTTATATTTTTTTCTAGAATCATATAATCGAAGAATCAAAAGCGAATAAAAACTTTAAAAGGAAAAATTAATGAATTTTTCAGAATTGAATTTTTTTCAACCGCGTATAGCTGATAATGTATATATATATATATATATGTGTGTGTGTGTGTGTGTGTGTGTGTGTGTTTATAATGTAATACAAAATTATTTGGGTGCTAGTTTAGGTTAAATATCTCGGAAATATTTAAAATTATTTCCTAACGTTATATATATATGTTGTATGTGGTTTTGATTATTTTTTGGTGATTTTGATTTAGACATTTTTTTAACATTTTTTTATTGGGATACAAGCCCAATTAATTTATTATTTTATCCAATACATTTTTATTTTTTATTTATTTATGTAATTGATGTTCCAATTAATTTATGTAGTTTTATGATCAGACTTTTGAGGGTTATTAAATAATGACCAGTCTCTGAAAGTTATGAATTTCAAAAAAAGAACTCGCATAATCAAATTTCTTTTTAAGAAAAAAAATCAGGGTCCTTAGATTTTTATGAGATTCTTAAGCTTATGTTTAGCTTATATAATCTAGTGCTTTAATTTAACCATCTTAATATTAAAATTAAAATGAATAGATTTTGCATTAATGGAATCTATATGATTTGATTAACATAAAAAAATCTTAAGATTTTATTTAATGATCAAACAATAAAAATAAATATCACAGAATAAATGCTTAAAGCTATCATAAAATGTAATTTCCTGGTCATACTTATTCATAAAGATAAAAATTTATTCAAAATTTGAATTTTTTTATGCATTAATTATTTCTCAACCGATTTGAAATCAAATGGAACTTATTTTATTTATTTATAACATTTTATAATCATTAGTGTGCAAATCATAAATACGCTGATACAATAATATTTTTTTAAAATATGTGAAAAATAATAAAAAAAAATTTCAATACCTTTTATTTTTTGACTTAAAATCATTAAAATCAATATATTTAAGAGAAGCTACAAGATTATAAGCTCGATTTATTTTTGATAAAAATGATCTAAATCTAAGAGGTACCATCCCAATTTTCAATTTCCATTTTTACAAACTTCGCTCAATTTTTCATATATTTTCATATTTTATAAATAAAATTGAACAATGAGTATATAGGTATCAGATTCTAGCAGAAATTTATTTTTTATGCACTATTATTAAATTTTACTGAATAAAAATAATTGGATAAATTTCAAAATAACCACAAAGCGATAGAAATTTAGATACATTTGGAATTATATTTCTAATTGAAAGAATTAACAATTAAAATATATGCTAATTTCGCAATGCATTCTCAAAATTTAAAATTTAAATTCTTTAAAAGCGTCTAACAGTTTATATTTATATTTATATTTATACTTGAAATCTAAAAGCATAAATTTTTATAGTAACTCCGGAATCACAAGAATGATTAAAGCTATTCTGATAATTTGGAACTAAATCTAAACTTTCAGGGTCAAAACTTTTCCTTAATGACAATAAATTCGAATTTTTATTAGGATCAATTATTTGATTTTATTGGACCAAATTAACATTTAATGAAAAAATTAAAAAATTTCATTATCTGGATTTTTTTTTTTTTTTTGTATCACG
>LSSL01003806.1:0-14168 GCA_001953115.1 Smittium mucronatum | reverse complement strand
ATATGATGCCAGTATAATATAATTTTAATTAATTGTAACTATTACTCTTGATATCTATGAATAGTGTCCTAATAATATTTTTTTAAAAAAATTAAAAGTTTAAAAGTTCTATGAATATGAAATAAAAAAGATTTGCTATATTTTATGACCCTATCATTCTAAATAGTATCATATAATTCGATTTTAAATATGACAAAAAAATTACTTCTTGTGATTATATTTTTTTTTTTATAATATTGTGATAATAAAAACCAAATTTTTTGTATTAGAATTTTTTTAAGTGAACTTTATTAAAATTATGTGAAAATTGATGCTTTAAGTATATATATTAAATAAAAAAATTTATTAAATTTTTTTTAATATTTATTATACAGTTATTAATTAATTAAAAAAAGGTTAAAAGTGTATATACAAAAAATATTTTAGACCTATCATAACTCTCCAATATTACCTAGTTATACACAAAAAAATCACTATTCTTTATTCATTTTATATATTTCATATAAAATATTTCAATAAGTTTATTTATACAATATTGATCTGAAGATCAATTTAAGCATAATATGTTTACTAATTTTTCAGCAGTGTCTTTGAAAATATTAAGATAAAGAAAGGAAAGCATGTTTAACAATATCTAAAAAGGCATAAAGATTAAATATTGTTAATTTGCTACTTAATAATCATAAAACACGCAGAGAAAAGTTAATTAAATTTCAAAAAAATCATAATTGGATAGATGATCCCTCATTTTATTTTTTTATAATTAAAATACAAATAAATTTAAACTAATTGCATTTTATAATTAAACAATTAAATTTTTTTTACAAAAAAAGATTACAAAATACGTTAAAAAATAACTTAATCTATAACTTGAGATGTTAAACCTAAATTAACATACACAAAAAATATTATTACATTATACGCATACACACACATGTATACAAGTACTTAAATGAGCAATCAACCATAAATGTATATATACACATACAAACATATTTATATACATTCATATATTCACACACACATGTATAATTTTTGTATACAAGTATCCATATAATCGACCTAGGTTAATTAAGAAAAATCGAATATTGAAAAGCGTATCAAGTTACTTAATTTTTTTTTTCAGGAAATTTATTTTATTTAATAAAAAATTCTAAAATTTTTTTTAAAAAATGAAAAAATTCTAGAAACTTTCATCTAAATCCCCTCTGCCGCTCTAGCAGCTCCATACCTCGAGAGCTTTGGTTCTATTGGAACTATATTTAGTTACCTAAATACTGCTTTTATTTTCTCTCTATTTTTCGATTATATGACTCAAGAAATAATTAGAACTCAAAGAGAGAGATTATTTTATAAGAAATAAGTTTATTTACATAAAAAATTTTAAGAAATTTTGGTGTGTATTAATTGTGATTTTATTATTTGAGAGCTCAACTCGTTTCTATAAAAAACATTTTGGTATCACTATTCTATTTAAATGCTACAAGAAATTTTTTTAAGATTCGTTCCATCAGCAGATATGCTATAATTCATCGTATTATAATGTGTAATTTTTTATGTGTATAGCTAAATAGTATTAAAGATTTACCATCGTGCAAAAAAGAATTTTATTTTTATTTGATAAAATTTTGTCATTTTTTATTAAGTTTTTTGTGTAGACGCTTTTAGTTTAAACAAAAATATATTCTATATAAAATTTTAAATTCTTCATACTTTTTGAAAATACATTAAATATAAGTATATCAAAGTTTAATAATATTGGTTAATTTGAAAAATAAATTCGAATAATTAAATTATAATTTTTTATATAAAAAAATTAAATTAAGATATTTATTATATTTATAGTATTTTTTGTTACTATTAAATATACCTCAGTTTAATGCAAAAAAATGAAGTTTTTTTATGTTATATTTTAAAAGATATACCTCCAATTCTGTTATTAAAATTTGTAACGATTTTTTAAATATACTTTATAATCTAAAATTCATATTTTAATATTTACAAATGAAAAATAAGTATTTCAAATTATGCTTATACGGTTCTTTAAGGAGAATATATCTGAATTTATGTGGAATTAGAAAATGAAAAATATATTTGAAATCTGTCATTTTATTTCATTTAGCTATCAATACGATTTATTTTTATAAAAAGGCATTATTTTTGAACTTTTTTATTCCCTTTATATAAACTCCACATAAAAAAATACAAAACATTATTTAAAGCAAACTTTTTGAATTTTTTAAAATTTAGATATAGAAAAATTAAAATCCCATTAAGAGACAATTAATGAATAAATTAAAAATAGTCACACATTATTGTTTATATATATATTAAAAATATAAATTCGAAAGAGCTATTTAATTTATATTTTTCCAATTTCCGAAAAAAAAATCCATTAATAGATGAACTGGAAGTGTCACAAACTCTTCTAAATTATTAAAATAATAAGTTTTATTTATGATAATTGTTATTATTAATAATCTATTTATTTTGAATATATTTTGAACTCATATTAGGTTTTTTAAAAAAATATATTCAATTAACTGATTATAAATTTTTTTAATAATATTATACCTTTAAATTTGGGATAAATTTAAAAAAAATGAAAATAATAATTTAATGATAAGGTGAAATGGAATAAGATTGTATGCTAAGAAGATAAGCTGTGTATATTGGTTAAACAATGAAAAAAGGGGAAGGAAACAGGTCAAAAAGCTTAGCCGTTCCAAAAATTTTAAGCTTCAGTTTTTTTATTTTCACAAGTTTTGAAGGCCAATTACACTTGAGAAAGTTGTAATCTGTCTGGATGACTACTTATTATGTGAATTGAACTGAATGGTTGATTATAAATAAGATAAATTTTAAATCATTATTCTGAAAATAAAATTAGAAAATCTGTATCGATCAATCAAAGATGGACAAAAACATTGACTAAAAATATCTTTAATGATATTTTTACCCAAAAATTGAAATTTTATACTGCTAAAAATATTTAAACCTAAAAAATATTTCGCTCCTCTTTTTTTTTCATTTAAATTTTTTATTTTGTAATAAAAATATTAATTAAATAAAAGATTCGAATTTAAAAATCGATGAAATTTTATAATTTCGTTTTTTTTAAGAACAATTTTTTTTTATCATAAAAAATAACCGCAAAACAACAATTATCTCACTACAGGGGCTTTCATATCGTTAGACCCTTTTTTAATTTTAATAGACCTTTTTTTCATTCCAATAGACCTTTTTTTCGGACCTGTGGGGTCATTCTTATAACCAATAAGCCATTTTACCTTATAAGCATTAATAAACGTCATTATTGGTTAAAATCTAATTGTTCTCAGGTATTATTATTTTTTGCTTTTTGAGTGGTATAAATAATTATTTAGTCCAATAATAACGCTTTTGATATTTTCATCAAAAAGACAACCCCGCAAATCTAAATAAAAAGTCTAAAGGAATGAAAAAAGGTATTTATTGGAATTAAAAAAAGGTTATATTAATATTAAACCCCCTGTAAGCATTAGAATTCACCATTAAATAAAAAATCATATTTTAATTTAACAAATAATTTATCTTTGGTTAAAGCTGTATATTCATATTTTCCGGAAATAAAATAATTTAATTTACCGATAATATAATTGAACAATAAAAATGGTAAAATATATATGCTTCATTAAATTTTTGACACGGTTTGAATAATTTTTTTTTTTAATTCAAATTACAGGTTACCCAATAAATTCATTGTTTTTTAATTCCATAATTACAAGCTTTTAAACAAGAAAAATATTAGAAAAAGATTTTCCTTTATTGAAAAAAATCACCTAAAAAATTTAATGACTACATGGTTTAATAACTTCAAACAAGCCCGTGGAAATTGGCTGGAATAGATACGATTTTAAAATAATCATCATTATAAAATTTTAGAATTAAAAATAAATAATTCTAATTTAAACTATTAAAAATCATTCGATGTTTATCTTTAGCGGTATTGTTTTTACTTTTATTATTATTTTATTAATATCATAATAGTTATAGTTATTATTATTTTATAACAGGATTTTATTGGCAGGCAAAATAAAAAAAAATATTGTTACAAAACTTAATTAAAAAAATGTGCGAGGAATATAAAATATATTATATTATCAGCTCTACAAAATTTTCTGAGTATCTACCAGATACTTAATTAAAATAATCAAGTCCTGCGCACCATTCTAGATACATAGCTCAAAACAGCTTCAAATATGGAGATATCTGAGATCTTATTGGTTAAATATTAAATTTAAATGAGTTATCACAAAATTTCCGAATAGTTCGAGTCCCTCATTATCGCTTATTTTTCACATAACTAAATTATATAAATACGCGTTATAAAGCTTATATACTTCTGCAAATATTTTCCAACAACAAGCTGTAAAACTCTGGATTATTACATAGCTGATAATTTATCGACTGCACGTCAGTTATTGATACATACTTCTTACATTATGATCTGATTTATTTTTAATATTTTTATCCCGATATTATTTCTTTGACTAATATATTTGAGAAGAATTCACTTTTACTTTCCATAAGTAGAAATTTATCAGTAGATATTATTATAAAAGCATATTTTAAGATTTATAACTTAAGAGCCTAAAATATCAGTATGTATTACAGATTTAAGAATAGGATTTTTCTGCAGCTTTTTAAAAATTACAAAAAATAATCAATAAAAAAATAATTATACTCAGATTACCAAAAAAATCCTTGCTGAATTTGAACTAAGCTCAGTGCTCGTATTTTTAAGCATATAAGGAGAAATTTCTGCGAAAAAAAGTATATTGAAGTAAATATCCCAATGCTAATTAAAAGAATATTTGAAATATAACAAATAGATCTCGAATTTTGTATTATTTTATTTGATTATAATTATCTTATTGCCTCTTTATTTTTTTTATAATTTAACCACCATTAAAAGTTTATATTTCATAATACTGATATATCTATGAAAAAAACCATATATTAATTTGAAAAAGTTGATTTCAAATTTTTACCCGTTATAGTACATAAATAATTATAAAATTTTATTATAATTAAAAAAAACATTTTTTTTTTACATTATTCTTATAAAATATAAGTTTTTGAAATAATATAAAAAGATATAAATAATCAACTGATAAACAAAAAAAAATATTTGAATGATAAATATATAAAATAAAAAGCCAAAAAAAACAAAGATATTTTTTCGATACTTTATCTCTAATAAAATATCGAATGTTTGTTATTTGGAAACAATCAGATTCATATATTATTGAAATTGCATTAATATATACAAAAAAAATTTCGAAAATTCCATAAAAATATTTTTTTATTGAATAGCTTATTAAAATTTCTTTAAGAAATTAAATATGATTATTAGTATTTTAATTTCGATTTAAAAAAAATAATTCAAAAATTATTTGCGTATTTTATGTGATTTTTATTTTTTTTATATATTTTTATGCTATATTCGTTTCTACAATTTAAAAATATTTATTTTATAAATTTAAATATGTTATTTAAATATTATAAAAATTCTCGATTCCATTAAAATATTCGCTAATATATAATACGAGCTTAAATTATGTTAATTTAATGTTGTAATGTTGGTTTTTGAGAATTGGTTTTTGAAAATTTATAGAAAAAATCAAAAAATAGTACATATTTAAGTAAAAACTGGGTTTTGGATTCTACCCGGGGGTTTTTTCTACGTTTACTAAATCACCCTTAAATCGAAAAAAAATTACCGGATTAAAAATTTACTGAAAATTACATAGCTAAATAATTGTCAAAAAAACCCTTCTGTAAAATAATATCAATAATAAAAATCCAATCTTCATTAAAAATTATGTATAATTAAAATTTAAATCGTGGAATCCTCTTCTAAATAAGAAAAGAGTTTTTAAAAATAAAAATTTCATAGTTTAAAATTTGAGTATATAAGTAAAAGTTGTTTTTATTTCATTTTTATTTTTTCCAAGATAATTCTGCGAGATTATTTTGGTTATAGTCAATAAATTTATTTATTAAAAACATTATGATTTTTTATATCGATCTAAATTAATATTATTCAATGTCGAATTTTATATATATATTTTTTTGTACATTTTATACATTATTACAAGAAATTAGCCCATATAGAACAAATATTAAGCAGAGTAAAAATCATGAATAAACATTTAAACTTCATAATAATAATTTATAGCAATTTAATTTAATAAAAAAATCACAACCATAGTAATTTAATGATCATAAAATTTAATCATATTTTTTGCATTTACATTCCAATATTTAGCAAAGGTAATTTATCGGTCATTGAGATACCTTCCCTTTCTATTATTTTAATTCTTTTAATTTTGCTATTATATAAACCTATCTTAATATAAAAAAATAATATGGTTTGTAACATAAAATATACTGGAAAAAATAAAAGTAACTTATATCAGTTTAAAATACGTTATAAACACCGATTTTCAATCAAAAACATTATCTAAAAGTTTCAAAAGCTGGAAATAGCAAAATAAACTTAAAAAATTTCCATTTTTATATAATAATAAAGAATTTTTTGAAGAAATTGACCTTTTTATATTTTTCTAAAACTAAAATTTAAACTACAAAAAAATCAATAACAAAAAAAAA
Organism: Smittium mucronatum; assembly: GCA_001953115.1. NCBI lineage: Eukaryota > Fungi > Kickxellomycota > Harpellomycetes > Harpellales > Legeriomycetaceae > Smittium > Smittium mucronatum. The sequence goes on along the minus strand of LSSL01003806.1, from coordinate 7,511 downwards.
AAATTTATCAAAAACGTGGTTATATGGTATTAAATACTGTAATTTAGGACTAAATAAAAGAAAAAATAATTTATACTGTATTATAAATAAATTTAAGATGGTTCTAGATTAAAAAATTTAGTTTTTTTTAATTTTTGATTTTTTTCATATGGATTATTAATGAAATTTATGTAGCATAATTCTATTTTTACTAATAATTTATTTTTATAATTAAAATTTTTTTATTCCAAAAAAAAAAAATTAACGTTAATTATTAGTCATAATAAATTTTGTACCATTTTTCCATTCCAATGTTATGTTTAAAAAACTCAATTAAATAAAGAAATCCCTATACTAATTTTTTTCAGTAAAAGTACTGATAATCAAGCTTAATTTCCATTTTAAAAAAATCTAGTTTTCGATTCGAAAAGTACAAGTAAATCATTGTTCTATATTCATATCATAAAATTTAAAAGTGAAAATATTATACATACCTAAAATCAAAAAATAAAGTTATAAAAAAATTTCATTCTAATAAGTATTAAATTTATTAATAAAATATTCCTTGGATAAAATTTCCATTATTTTCATGAAAAAACTTTTACATGAATAACGAGATAATAAGAATCAATAATCATCAAATACGTTTTTAATTTAAATTTAAATATAATTTAATACCCTTGGAAAATAAAATGATAGATTAAAATGGGTTTAAAATACAATAAATGGTTATTAACTTTTATTTATTTATATTTATAGGCAAATTTTATTGAAATTATTGTATAAAAAAAGCACCAATGTAAAAATGACATAATTTTAGTCGATGAATTAATATTTATGTAATAATTTGAAATTTTTATCGTGATTATTAAACTATTACTGTATTGTGACTTTAAATTTTAAACGATGAAAAATTTAAAAAAAAAATAGATCTTTTTAATAATTTTTTTCAGGGTTTAATTTTTGGTGATAAAGAATAATTTTTTCATCACAAAAATTTATTTGTACAAACAAAGAGTTTTTAATGATTTAAAAATGTTGCTTTCAAAATAGAAAATACTGAAGATTGTATTTAATAAAAATTTTAAACTAAAATAGTTTTTAGAATTATATTTAAAATATGTATATTTAGTAATTATCAAGATTTTAATATTTAAAATAGCTGTCAAGAAAATTTATATAAATTATATATGTATATATTGGCTTTAGATTTAATTTATAGCATTAAATTTACTTTTGAATCAATTTTTACAAAACAGAGATCCATTTGTGTTTCAGGGGATAGCAGAGTAATACCTTTTTTTAAAATGCTATTGATTATTCAAAATAGATTATCCAGAAAAAGAAAATGTTGCAAAAATAAATGAAATTTATTAATAAAATTCAAAAAAAATTATAGATTGTTACCATCGTGATTTATAAAGATCTTTGAAAAAAAACTTTTCACAAATTATCTTTTTTTTTCATAATTGGAAGTAAATAAATATTAAATGCCAAAAAATTCGGGTTTTCAAAGTAATATTATATGGTTATTTTCTCGATGAAATAATTACCAAGAGTTACTTTGAAAAAAACGTATAGAATATAATCTAAATCCGAAATATTATAAAGTACAAGAGTGAAATGTTCAAATGTATAGACGTATTAATATTATTGAAGAATATTCGATCCAAAACAAAATCTCTAATAAGCGGGACATTTTTGCAAGTAAAGTACATTTTGAATAATATGATAAACTTTTTTGCTGCTTTTTACTTGATTAGATTTTCAAGACACTAAAAAAAGGCATTATAATAAAAATTCTAGTCCATTTATGTTTTTAGATTCAATAATTATTTAGGTTAATTTTTTTATATAGTGAAAATCAGATTATTATATCCTCTAACGGATAAATAGGACATTTCCGGTAGTTTTAAAAATAAATTTCTGAAATTTTTAATAAGGAAAAAACTTTTTTTCACTTTCAGATTTCTGAGAAATGGGGGGTTTTTTTTTATTTTTGAAAGAATGTTTATATTTTTTAAGATGACGAGATTCGGAACGGAATTATTGAATTACGATAAAGGGTTTAGAAAAGAAATGCTGATTATTACCATATAATATAGCATTACATTGATAGATTGATGGTTAATGTGGATTGGGAGGATTTCTTATCTTTTATGGGATTAAAATAGAATACAAGTTGCTATTGATTTAACAATTGTTTCGATTGCACCTAAACTGTACTTTTTTTTTAAATCACGCCTAATATGAATTTAATAAATCGGTTTATTTGGGCATTAAAAAAAGATAAAAAGTTGTAAATTGAGTAGATGTTTAGTTTTATTTGAGTTTTTAATGCTTTTAATTTTTATATTGACAAAAAAATTGCTAAAAATTTTGATTTAAAGATTCAACCTATTTATTTTTTTCAATTATAAATGTAATTTTGGTTTTCTAACCAATAAACATTTATTCGGGATTGGAAAAAAAATAATTGGATAAAGGAAATATTTATGGAGAAAATAGTAATGATGCAATTAGTTTTTATTCCAGCAAACTTTTATCTAGATTCGTTTTATTTTACTTGTAATTAAAAGACTAAAAAAAATTTAAATCTAATTTAAAGATGGTGGAAATAAAAATAAGGGTGAGGGGTGTGTGTGTGTGTAGGAATATTTAATGTATAGATGGATGATATAAAAAAAATGTGTTTTCGGTATAAAGACTGGTTGACAACGTTTTACGTGAGGGTATGTATAAGAGAATTTTTTTTAAAAAAATGATTCTCTTTAGGGGTTAGTATCAATATTATAAATTTTCTGTATCTTTTTGATATAGTCAACAGTAAGTCCTAGGATCAAGCCTTTATTGGGTTTTGTCACAGGATCTTTCATACTGAGAGGTAAAAGTGTATATAGTTCGGAAATTCTGTCATTGATATTATCACGACGTCTACGCTCAACTGCATTATGACTTTCACGTCTTTTTTGGGTTTTTTCACTTATTAGCATATTTCTATTTTTTTAGTGGATGGGATAAAAGTTTTAAAATTTGAAAAGTTTAAAAGTGGGAAAAAATAAAGTTTTTTTTTAAATTTTTTTTTTTAAATTTTTACCTTCGGTGGCTAAGAGATTTTAATTTTGGGGAAGGCTTTGATTGCAAGCTTTTTGATTTCTGGCGCTGTTTTCCTGGATATACGGTAGGGCTTGAGGTATAATTAGATATTCCGGGGAGACTGGGGTTGTAAAAGATTGGGCTTGACATGGAGCTGTTATTCTGGAAGGCCATGGGAAGATAATTCCCGATATCAACCTTTTGATCATTTGGGTGTACTTGAGTTTGGTTATTCTCCTTTGCCCCGCCACCAGCCATCATGCTACTGTGGACACTGGCATTTATTAGAGGGCTATTTTCAAAATCAGTAAAGTTTTGTCGAGCTGTATCGCTGAAATTTGCTTGGTTATGATCATTGAAGCTATGGTGGGGGGTAGTATTAAAGTTTTGCTGATTTGAATCTTTAAAATTCGGTTGGTTATGGTCATTAAAGTTTTGGTGGTTAGAGTCATTGAAGTTTTGCTGCATAGGATTGATGAAATTTTGTTGGATGGGATCAATGAAATTTTGTTGGATTGGTGTAATGAAATTCTGGCGGGATGGGTCATTGAAACCCGGAGTGAGAGAATGCATATTAGTAGAATATCCAAGTTGGTAAAAATCGTTAATATCGCCTCTGCCATTCAATACGGACTTTTCGCTACCCATCTTGTCGACAATAGTGCCCATTTGTTGGCCCATACTGCCGTTGTAACCATTAAATGACGATAATACCGAGTTGAAATCTCCTGCTCTTTGGTCAGGATTGAAAAAATCCTTGTTGGACGTACTTTGATCATTGTTGTAATTTTGAAAAAGCATGGGGTTGATTTCTTCGGTGAGAGATTGTGACATTTTGGAGTAGTTGTCAAATGAGATGTTATTTAGTGGAAAGTCTTGTTGCTTTTTATCAGGGGTATACTGATCACCCAACATTTTATTTATTACTATAACTGATTATTATTTTTTTTGGCTTATATATTGAAATATGGGCAATTTGGATGATTAAATTTAAACTATTGTAACAATGACCATACAGGTATGTCTTGGTCAGGATATTTTCAAGAAATTAGCAGGTTAAAAAAAAAAAGGATTAAATCAAGTATTATATTTTTATCAAGGATGGAAGGGGTTTTCGTAAAATAGTCTATGGTGTGAGAGGGAAGGTTGAAGATGGTTGCTGAGAATTGATGTACTTATGATTCGAGGTATGATACAATATCAAAGTATAATGTGGGATCTAGAAAGTTATGTAGGTTTATATATAGGTAAAGTCTGCATTTGTATATAAAAAAAATAGTCATTTAGACTGTACCACTAAATGGAATTACATATTTGCAATTATACAAGAAAATTTTCCCAAATGACATTATAAAAAAGTGGGAGGCTTTAATTTTTTCAAGCCCCACGTGAATTTTTTTTGTAAAAGGCGACAAGATGATTATGTTTGAGTTTATTACTAGCCCAAATAATAATCTAGATATATAGCCATTCTCCAAAGGAAGCCTATGTTGTCTCGATATATTTTTTTTATATAAAAAAAAAATGAATCCACGAAAAAAACCTCCCCCAACAAATGAAAATATTAATACTTTTATTATCATTAAAAGGATAAAGGTGTTTTAATAAAAATTATATGTATACTGTTTTTTTATAACGCCATAGATGACAGTATTGAAATGAGGCTAAATTTCAGTATGATTCTACATCAATCATAATGAGAGGAAAAGAGAGGATGATATCAAAAGTTTTTAAGGAGACATAGACTTTACTATAAAAGTTGAAACACTATATTGCCACAAGGTGGGTGTTTGTGAACTTGTGTAAATTTTCCGAAACCGGATTTTAATTGAGTGTTATATGATTAATATCAAAAATTAATTTTTTGTTGGAAAGCAAGACATAGGTATTCTTGGTGGAGGGTAATTTGATGATAATCATATATAACCTTTGATGCAAATTTAAAAAAAAAAAAAAGTTTATAAAAGCGAGTGTGAATGTAAATTAAAAAAAAAAGGGTACAGCGATTAGTAATGTAATAGAAAAGTGGTGTACGCAAATATACTCTTTCTTTTTTTTAAATAAAAAATGAATGAATGACTGAAATGACTAAAATTTATAAACACTTGATTAGGAGTTTTTTTTTTTTTTGAAACACAAGCGGTGATATATCATCAGTTAACTGTTTAATTTTATTTTTTTAAAAAAAGAAATAATAGCTAATCTCTTAATTGGATATTGATTACAAACTTGAAGCCTTATTTTACATTCCGGGAGGGGGGGGGGGTGATGGAAGAGGGTTTAAAGTTTCATCAATAGGAAAATGAGGCAGTTTTCAAGCGAAGTGAAATTCAGGATTACTATTGAAACTTTCAACCATGATTTAACAAGCCACAACAATATACTGGTCGGGGGAGTTTTCTTGATTCTAATCTGGTTTTTTTTTTTTTATCGGGCACTAGCAGACCCAGGGAATATTTCTGGATTGTGCGATACAACTGCATGGAGGCTTAAACGAAGGGGTTTATTTTAGATACTTTTCATTTATAAACCAGTTTACTTTTTTTTTTTAAACAGAATTAAGAGCTGTAAATTTGCCTTTACAGATAAAAGAAATCCAATAGTAATTGGGATAAAAAAAAAGGCGGAGTTTTTTTTTCTTTCATTTCCATCATTCTTTATTTATTTTTTTCGTCCGACTCTAAACTCCGTAAATACAAACAATAAGCGACTTTTATTGATTAGAAAGGAAATTGAATATTTAATGATACACTGCTCTATATAAAGCAGTAAACTGAGGAAAGTGGTTGGGGGAGAGAGATTTATACTATCCCCGGATTTTAAGAGAAATTGGTGATGATGTGGACTCTTCGGGCCACTACAAAAAGATAGTGACATTAATCCTATATTGAAATGGATTTGAAAACACCACACCCCCTTCTCTCTCTTTTTATTTTTATTTGTTGTTTTAAAATTAAAGTTTAATAGGAAATATCGAGTACCGTGATTGAATTAGAACAAGTTTTTTTATAATAGCTACTTGATTGTTTTTGGGGGGGAGGGGGAGAGCTGGATGAATTAAGAGGACAAAAAAAGTATATGTGATGGTTCATATTGTTGTAGAGTGAATAACGTATATACATATTTTGTTTTTTAGGTCGTTTGATTGCTTTTGCGGAAATGATTTTATGTGGATATAAAAACACTAGCTAGGATGAGCTCATCAATGGCTTATATACCACTTGAAATTATCCATTTATTAGAACCAAGACTGACTTTTCTTTTTATATAATATGCTGGTACATTCCTATACTTTTTTTTTTGTTGTATTTCAGAAAAATGTATGATGTACTAAAAAAAAGAAAACTCAGTGATAAATCGAGGAATAAAACAAAAGGTAGTGCTCTCATTCCCGCCACCCGCCCCTTTATCTTGCTGTTGAAAAAGAGGTATTGCATTCGGTTGTGTGGATGTTGGTTTTAAATATTGTTTTTTTTTTGGATTTAACGGTTATATAAATAGATTGACATTTATTTATTTATTTATTTATTTTAAAAAAGGTGTGTATTTTTGGTAAACTCTTAGCTTTTATCCATCCTGGGAACCAAATATACTTGAGAATATCCGACCCCGACTCGCCCCACTATCCAAAAAGAAACCAGCGTTTCGAAAAAAAAGATTTTAACTCCTTTGGGAAAGTAAAAAGATTTAAACCCCTATTACTTATACAGCAAGGTTTTTTATATAGGCTGCAAGGGCTAAAGCTCCTAGATATGGTTCAATATTCGCAATTTGCAGCGCACAGAATTTCGGGCGTATAGAGGGTATACCAACAAATCGGAGGTTTTCTTTATTTTCGAGTATGGGCAGAGATTGGGATTGGCTAGTACCGCTCCACCATTTAGCGATTAATGCAAAAGAAAAAGAAAAAGCATTGATAAAATAACTAATAAGAATGTGAGGGGAAAGCATAGGTGGATTTGCAATTCGATAAAAAAGTGTCAAGATCCTGGCTAAGGTTGATTTTCCCTTCTCTGACTTTTACGCCTTCAAAAAAAAGGGGTGCTGCGACCAATAAGAACTACGTTTTTGGATTGGCTTTTGTTTAGATAAAAAGGGTAAAAGTTTGGGATGGCATTTTAGTCAGCATGCAAGAACTGATTGGAATAAACATATAGATGCGGATGTGTATGAATTCTGGGGAAAATAAGCGAGTTTATACCATTCTTTAAATGCTGCTTATATATATGTATAATTGTATATATGTATATATGCAAGTAGTGGGTGGGAAGATTGGGGAGGGGGTTGGATTCTTCGCCAATTGCTCGAATGTGACGAAATTTCTAATTTTAAGGCAAACTTTATTTTTTTAATTGTTAAAAAAATTTAAAGCATGTATTATTTGTATAAATAGGGGATTATATATATATATGGTATTATTTGTATAAATAGGGGAT
>LSSL01003803.1:0-25156 GCA_001953115.1 Smittium mucronatum | reverse complement strand
CTAAAAAAGACAATGGCATATAGCTTGTTCGTGTTTTCTGCTTCGTTTTTTCAAAAAAGGCTAAGGGAAGCAAAAGAGTTAGTTAATAAGATCCTATTGGGAGATTTATTATCAATAAAAACAATTTAAAAAATTTATGTTAAGTCAAAAATACTGAAAAAATAAAATTCCAACTTCAATGTTACGACGCTGTTATAGAAACTCCTCTTTGTGCATAGAGCTCCTGGCCATGTGGTTGCTCCTTAGGTATAACCGAAACATTAAATAGCAGGTCTTTTCTGTCCGAATTTAGATAAACAGGGAGAACAACATCGCGGCTTGAACGAGACTCTAAGAATGAATCTCGATTAGTTGGGTTTATCTCACTTAAATTTTGGATTTCTAAATTATCCAAACCTCTCTTTAATGACCAATATAGTCGACAAACTCCAAGAGGGTATGGTCGACCATCGTTTAATGCGACTTCTTGATAATCGGAATGGGATTCATCAGCCTCCTTAAGATTTTCGGCACTGAATCCCGCTCCCACCAAAATAAGACCTGAAATACCCACAGAGAAAGGTATTTTTTGATTCAAACCGCCGGGGAATGTCTCATCGAAATGAGATTTATCTGGGCATGAAGGGGGCAGAAGCTCCAAATATAATTCTAACTCCTCTAGTGATTTTCCCATCTTTTTAGCTGCAGCTTGTCTGGTAGCAGTTACGAAGGCATCGGAATAAAACAAACCTCCCATCCAAATATTATCGAGCACATTATGTGCCAAAAGCTCTTCGTCATTCATGTTAACAGCATCAAAAAATTTATCTGATAGCTGCTTCACTCGTTTAGAAAAGTCCGAAATCCACTCATTCAGCTGAATTCCATGTGAAAGAACATATGACTGAGCCCAATGTCCGGGAACCTCAGAAGATGCGAAGCTGGCTACCAAATCGCGGGTGTGGTTAGTTAATTTTAAGGTTCCAGCACATACCTTTAATAGTTGGTCCAAATCTCGAGTAACAGTATTAAAAAGAGAGTAGCCAGAAAGATATTCTCGCTCAAAAGCTCTTTGAAGTGATCCTTTTATCGTTGAATCATCACATATATTAGGCGGAGACAATTTTAAAGGAGAAAGAATCTCAAGATAAGTTTCGCATAGTGGCTTGATGACATGTGAAAATGATGGAATAACTAATGTATTTTCTTGGTTATGGCTGGATGATATCTTTTCACCGGTATCTTTAGAGTCATAGACTTCGGTGATAGAAGCGTTCTCGTCGTAGTTGTCGATGTCTCTCATTTTCACCAAGTTATGCAATACCTCCTTTCCTAAGGAGCCTAATAGACCTATATCAGCGTTTTCAGGAAGCCCTAACCAAGTAGGAGGTTCACTTTCGGGGAGTTTCATTGCCCATTTTATAAATCCTTCAAACGAAGTGGCCTCTGGGGTTTCGATATAATAATCAGATTCGGAAGATTTACCAAAGCTATTATTTGGAATCAATCTGAAGTCTAAAGAAAATGAACTTGGTTGGAATAATTGCTCGATGAAAGACTTCAAAATAATCATATCAAAATCATTAACCAAAGTTCCACCATAAACATAATTAATGAGCAAAAATCGAATAGAATTCCAGGGAATTTTTTCTGGAGCCAAATTTGATCTACCATTTGAAGAAATACTGAGCCATTTATCTATTGTTGATATGGCGCAGGCAAAGTCTGCATCGTTAAACTCATAGGTCCTAGTCCAACCAAGAGGCACATGTCTAACACGTTCAGTTAAAATGGAGTGTAACCATGAAAGTAAGAAATGTAATCTGGTTCTTTCAGAGGGAACTGGAACATCTGGGACTATAGATGAAGCGGATTGTAAAAGTTGCAAAACGTTGGCTTTCAGTCCTGGTGACGATTCAAACAATAGAGTACGAGATCCTCTAAGAAGGGATTTTGGAATCTTGGGGTTAATTTCCATAGTCAAAAATATTTTGAATTTTGGTGATGAATTTGAAAAGTTTTTAAGTTTTTTTTCGAACTGAACAAGCCAGGAGGGGGAAAGATGGACATTTTTTAACAAAACCCATTTTCCAGATTTAGAAGCAGTTTCAAGAGCATTCTCTGCTAAAGAAAAGCCCTCAATTGAACCCATGGCAACAGATATTATCTGTTTTTTTAGCTTTAAGGCAAGAGACTCTACTTGGAAAGAAGCATCAAAACCTGGAACAGAGCACAGAGATATGGGTATTGTTGGGTTCTGTTCTTCATCAATTATTTTTTGTAAATCAAGATTAAAACTGAAGCCGCATTCTTCGAGGCTAAGGTTGGGTTTATCACTATCAGAGACAAATGAATCAATGGTGTCTGAATTGATACTGGGGTTAAATATGAAAGATAAAAATCTGCTAGCCGCTGTTAAAATTCGATCGGGTCTAAATAAGCATATTAACAAAAGTTCCCTCAGGGAAACAGCTACAGGACCCAGCTCTTCATCATTTGCTAAAGTTGCGGATTTTGGTATTAGAAGCTCGGGCTCATTGCTGCTCAAACAAACGACCCATTCTTCAAGATAGTCAGGATTATTGAGTGTATCTAACAAGCCGCGGCACCAATAAAGATTATTGGAGTAGGATTTAATAGAGATTGCAAATATCCCCATATTCTGAATGAAGTAAGAAAGCTTAGGGGGAATAATATCGGTAGTAAGGCTATTTCCAGTTGAAGAGCCAGAGCCAGAGCCAATACCAGACAACAAGAATTGCAGGTCATTAATTATGTTGGATATTCGCTTAAGTCCATCTCTAGATGTGTTTCCATTATCTTTACTTAATTCTTCATTATAAGATTCCAGTCTAAGCTCGTTAACATCACCCCAAAATTCTTGAGTTTCGAAAAAGCCTTGTAATTTGATCAGAGAAAATTGCAGTAAAAGGGATAAATGATCCTTATGTAAAATTCCGGGAGAAGCCCTGTTAAATGCAAGTAGGAATAAATCTTTCTGTAAAATTTCCAAACGTTCTCTTTCGGACTTTTTTGAATCTAAATTTTTGTTATTGTTCATGGTGTCATTGAAAATCGATTGGAAGAATTCAAGAGAAAATTGGTAAAAAGGATGTAGAGATGACAGTTTTTCAAAAGTAAAATATACTGATGAGCAAATTTTAGCTAGTGGGGTATACGCTCCTGTGGCTCTATCAATGTCACGAACCACACCATCAGTCTCGGATACACGTAATGCTATTTCTTCAGATTCTTTTTTGAGCCTTTCAAGAGTTTCTATTACTGAGTCGTTGTCTAAAATATTTCCTTCAACATCGCTAAGAGCTGAAAGCAAACCTTTCTCCAAGGTATGCAATCGAATCCTGAATTCACCTTGTATTCTTACCATATCGGTTCTTCTTTTCTCGATATCCGGGCGTTCATGCAACAATGTCTGGTTTAGGCATTGTGCTTGCAGTGATGCTCGAGTAGCAGTGAAGTTTACAAATGTTACCCTTGATGAGACATCTGGAGAGAAAGTAACTGAAGTATCCTTGGTAAAAAGATAGAGTTCGAAAGAAGGTGAGTAGTCAATATCTTGAGATCCTAAACGAATTAACACTCTTCCGCCCGTTTTTCTCAATTCTTTGTTCAATACTGGATTGAGAATAGGATCAACATGCTCAGCATCCTGTATTATTATAGGGTTTCCAAAACGCAAAGCAGATTCCAGATGTTTTAAAAAGGCATCATCCAAAAATGAAGTGATTGTGAGCTTACGCTTGGGATCATTTTTGGATACTCCAATTTGCAAAAATTCCAGAGATTTTCCAGAAGGATCTATAATTAGAGGAAATCTGTTATAATTGTGGAGCATAACAGCGTTTTCAACAGCCAGATCATCCGTCTGCAAGCCGCTGGTTTGCCACGACAACCTTTCCTCTGTAGTGGTAAGGTATTCAGATATTTTGACGTGCTCTCTGAAAAGAATTCCAAAGCTATCTAAATTTGAAACCCATGTAGAAATAATCCTTTCACGGAATTCTTGGTCAAAGAACCCGGAATATGACAGAAAAGCAGACGAAAGAAGGACATCACCTGCTATAGTGCTTAATTGTTCAATAAAAGTACTGCTAGTATGCTGCCATCTAGTCTTTTCAGAAGAGAGAGACTCAATAAGCTTCAAAGATCTATCCACCTTGAGACTAACTTGCTCCATAACTGATTTTAGGTGTTGAGTCTCAGAGATTAAGATAGCATATTCATCTTTATATTTTGCTATACTTAATTCCAATGATTTGATGGTATTTTCTATTTCCTCTCCCCGCTTAGTAGTAGCCGATGCATCATTTTCCAAAGATTTAACTAAATTTCTTAGAGGACCAACTTTCTCAAGGATAGTTGAGTAATTGACTTGAGCAATGACCCACTTTACCAGGGGTCCACACGCTCTAGAAGCTCGGTTGATGGCCTCAAAGTTATAATCAGGTCTTTTTAAATAATTATTTCTCATATGTTCGATTAATGAACGGTTAACCTTGTTTTCAGTATCAAATGACATAATTGAGGTTATAAAATCATCCTTCCTAATTATTCCTACCAAGGATCTCCAATCAGTTTGTTTGTGACCGAGCAAAATACAAGCTGATTCAATCGCAAGCTTCACTGGAGTTGGAGGATTGGACATTGATCTAACCTCGGTTAACATAGCACGATTTATTCCGCTCACTGCTTGCTGGGCCTCTAAAACTGCAGGCTCGGCTTTATCTAAATCAGCCATAACGGTTGTACGCTGGCGCTGAATTTCAATATTTTTTGTTTCAAGTTCTGCCTGTATTTGAAGGGACTGTGCACGAGTTTTCTCTGCTTCATTCTGGTCCTCTACCATTTGCTTTAATTTGTTATTGGCTTGATTAGTTTTCTCTTCCAATTCTAATTTTTTGGCCGCCAAGCTTATCCTTAGCTGCTGAACTTGTTCGACTGTGGAATGAAGCTTATCTAACCCAACATTCAAATGACGTTGTTGTTCTTCGAGATCAGATATTTTTTCATTATACATGCGAGTGAAATGTTGGATAAAGTCCAAATAATGTCTAGGTGTAATATAGTTTATTCTACCATTTCTTTTGGAAAATTGAGAGCTAATACATTTCATCGAGTTATGAACAGAAACGAATGCATTAATAACAACTGTTCGGTAAGAAAGTGCACCTTCAGTTTCGTTGTAATAAACAGGAGCATTATTTGGTGGAATATAATTTTGGTTATTGATATCCAAAGAAGATGTAAATTCAGAACCAACCTGGTATAAAGCTTGATTATTCCAGTCACCAAACCAATCTAAGACGCATCTATTGAATAAAGCAGGTGAAGTAGCTGTTCGAGAACTTAAACCGTTAGAAGGAGGATTCATAGTGAATACCACGTGAAGGTTTTTAGCAACTTGTTGAGAGAACCACTTATATAGTTCTTCAGGTGAATCAAGCATCAACCCATCTCTAGTAGCTCCTTCACGACAAGAGGTCAATAAGGATAAGTATTCATCACCTTCAAACAGCCCAGGTATTTCGGCATTAGCCAATAATGTGTTCATTCTTTCCAAGAAGCTTGCCTCTAAAACATTAGATTCATCCAAAATAAAGCATACTCTTTCACCTTTGGTACCAGCACGTCGTAAAACAGTCCTTAAATCATCATCAAAGTCTGTTGCTGAATATCGATTATGAGCTTTGATTTGGAAAACAGACAATCCGTTCATCCAAGCTACAAATCTGGTTAGGGTTGTTTTTCCAGATCCAGATACACCAATTAAGAGGGCGTGGCCCTGGGATTGGTGCATTATGCGATCAATACGCAAAACATGATCTAGGACATCGTTGAAAAGAACAAGAGGGACATCCAATTCCTCTTCATAAAATACTCTTAACCTGGCCTTGACATGTTCACGAAGGTATTCACGCTCAACTGATACATAGTTTCTGGAAAGCCAATTTGAGAACAAAATAGGGCGAGACAAGGCAAAACTCAGATTAATGGATGGGAAATGTTTTGTGGCTATTTCATCGATCTTTCTATCTGTCCACTCACGCTCTTCCACGGATACCAATCGATCTTGAAATAGTCTTAAACCTTCATGAGCCCAAACCCTGACCAATCCTTCCACGTCAAGCTCGTCGATATTATGAATGGATTCATATACACCTCTGACCCATCTAGTGAGTTCTCTGGGAGAATAAATGTAATGAGCTTGTATATCGGGTGTGAATCTTCTCTGAGAAGATAAATACACGTCAATCATAGAGGACGTCAGAGGGTCAGAGTAAGTTCTCAATCGGGGTTGAACCTTTAAAAGAGCACGGCAAAACACACTGTATATTTGGTGAAGAGATTTTTCTCCAGGATAGTCAACCATAACTAAAGGAACGTGGCTTAAAAATCTTAGGGGCAATGGCACACGTCCTGGGTCTGTAGGAGGATTGCATGCGCCAACAAACTGTATCCTTTCAAGTTTAATCCACTGATGATCTGTTGACCTCCAAAACCCACCCTGTTCCATAAGTTGTCTAATAAAGGATATAACATGTTGAGTTCCATATTTATCTCTAGCTGGCAAATTTATCTCATCACAAAAAACAACCAACCACCTACCCATCACTGAAGGTGACAAGACAACTCCGTTTGGTGTTTTTCTATACTCACAATGCTGCTCAAAAGTTTTAAGGATAAGATCGGGAGAGGTAGCAGCTGAAAAATTCAAACCTGCAATCTCTAGTTCGGGAAGCTTTCTAAGAGCTGAAAATAAAGTCATAGTTTTACCAGATCCAGGAGGACCACATAAAAGTAATGGTTTATGTTCAGATAAAAGAGAATATAAAATATCCTCATGTCTTAAAGTATCAGAGGTGGGTATTACGATGTCTGTATTGGTGACCTTATGGGTTTCGATATCAATCGTGGGTACTCGGGAAGCCCAGGGGATCCACTCGCTCCCAGCACTACTGAGGACAACATCATAATCAATTATTGATTCTTCCTTGTTGGAAAGATTTAAAAGAGGGATCTCTATAGTCGTAGCACCACAAATGAAATTCGAAAATTTGACACGAGAATCTGTAGGTGAATCTCCTGCAAAACTCCATATTAAACAAAGAAGTAATTTACATTCGAGATAATTTTTGACTGTGTCCTTTAAATCGCCAAATTCATCATTAGTTTCTGAAAATTTGATAATGTTTCTGATAGATGCATTTAATAGCAAGAACAAAGTGTTGAGAGCACGAATTGGTGTGAACTCCATAATGTGGTCCAGAGAACTAGCAAATAATAGTGAATTATGAATCAAATTTTCGGCTGAAAAGTAATTTCTGAGGATCGAAGCGCACCATGACTGTATAACTAGAATATGAGAGCTACTTTTTTGATCACTCCAATTGAGGTCATTGCCTTCGTCAGATTCACTCAGAGGAGTGGTTTCCAAATTCCTGAGATATCTTTCCGCTAAAACTTTAAAGTCAACAACATTTTCACTAAACCAAACCATTCCGCATCTAGACACAGTGGCAGGAGTAGCATATTTTAGTGACTCGACTTCGAACATTATTCGAACGTTTTGAGGAAGAGACAAACGCTCGCCGTTTGGCAAAGTTAATAGTCTATTATCATCCAACACAGAATTCAAATTTTCTACCCATTCAGGATCAACATCACCATCGAAAATTATCCAATGACGTCGACTGCTTTCACCTCTGACATTATCAATGATTTTGCGCAAAATCTGAGTAAATAGACCGTCTTTCCACTCCCGAGTAGTCAAATCTAAAGTGCCGTACAAAGTCTCTTTACTAAGAGCTTTAGGATCTATAATATATGAAACCCCTTCAGACTTTTCATTTGGATCACTAGATTCAATTCTTTCCAAAGCCTCCAGTAAAACTTTCCAAGCAGTAGACTTTCCTGTACCTGTAGGGCCGACCATCATTATACCGTGGTTAATTTTCTGTATCTGGTACAATTGAATCAGTTTTTCCATCCATGGACCATCTGGAGTCAAATTTTTCTCAGAACATACGGATTGTATTGCCTTTTTAAGTTGAGCATGCCCAGACGAGGAATAATTAATCCCTGGAAACAAGTCTGCAAGCAAAGAAGTGAATAAAGTAATATCCGGAGATATCAGTTTAGGCAATATGCTCTCGTGTATGCTTTGAATAAGGATACCGAGCTCGGCATTATGGTCAAGATCTGGGCTACGTAATTGAACTGAAAGGAAGTTTCGCTTAATTAATCCGGCTGAAACAAGAACTGGTTTCAAAGCTCTAAGTCCGAAGTCATAGTGTGGTTGTAACGATAATTGCTCGCTGCATAAATTGAAAAGAGGAACAACTTTTCTAGCCAATAACTCAGCGAATCTAAATCCTTGTGAGTATAGCATTACTTGAGCAATAAGCTCATAATCAGGCTTAGTCATACAAATTGACCTGAAAAGCTTTTTTAAATTATCTGGAAGGTTTGATCGTCCAGCATAATCTGGATTCATAGTTATAAAAATTCCAGTATCTTGGTTAAGATTGATACTACGGCCTACTAACTCAACTGCAACATTAGCAGGTGTGGCATTTGAATTTTCTAAACTAATTTGCTTCAAGCCCAATTGTATTGATTGAATCTGTTGTGAAACAGCAGAAAGAATTCTTTCTTCAAGCCTGTTAAACTCATCAAAGCACCCCCAAGCCCCTACTTGACACAGACCGCTAAAGATGCGGCCAACAGCCTGAAAATCAAAGGTTTCATCACAGCAAAACACCAGAACAAACCTTCCCAGTTGGGCTCCTAAAGCCTTTACTGATTCAGTTTTTCCTGTACCTGCAGGACCAAAAGGAGACCCCCCTAATCTATCATCCAATGCCTGAGTCAAGGTTAAAAAACATCTATCGGTCAATGGGGTTTGCACTAATCGATCAATTACACCCAAATATTCAAATCCGTATTTAAATGTAGCGTTAGCCATCACTATTGAAAGTTTTTCGGTTGACTTAAAAGAAGAGTTTAAATCGTAATAGAATCTCATCTGTTTTAGCCATTCAAAGTCGGTACTTTCATGTACTTTGTTTTTAATCAAATCCCTCAAAACATCACGTTGGTGTACAAGCTCAGTAATAAGACACTCAGTTTTTTTACGGGTTATAAAACTTAGATTTTTAAGAACTGTGTCAGCTAAAAATTGCAAAGACACCTCAACACTAGCCAAAACATTAGAAAGGCTCAATTGCCGATCTTTTTGGGTTAAAACGGAATCAATCAACGAGGTCCATCTTATTTGTGATGCTAAAACAACTAATTGAGCAGGATAATTCTCTATCCAATTAAATAAAGAATCCGAATCTATGGTCAGATCTGAAGGGAGAAGACATTCATAAGAATTGATAGAATCGAAAAGCATATCAGCCAATGTATTTTTCATTTCAGCCTCAATTGATGAAAGCCATTCGTTAATTTTAGGGGCCTTGCTTATATCTATTTCGCGCCTGAATAAAATCTCTTCACCTTGCCTAGACACCATTCCCAGAATAATGGATCCCTCCTCATCCATTTTAATGGAAAAAATGCCAGCAAACATTTTTTGGATGTGTTTTTGAATCCTTGATATATCTTTCGAATTTCCTATAATCTCCAGTAGATCTTCATCCCCCACAAAATAGAATCGAGGGAAAGATAATCTTTCGCGTTCTAAATACTCACCCAGAGCACGTTGGATTTTTCCCAATAAATCTAATAGTCTCTCTAAACTTTTTTGAATATTTGGCATATTCAAGACATCTAATATATAAGGAGATTTGTAAACTCGCTTCATCACAGTTAAAAATTCTGTATTGATATTTTGGAACCTAGAGGACTCTATGGGTAGCAAATGCTTAATATCTGCTGAATTTGAGAAGATGCCTTCAAGATATACCCATTGTCTCTGAACATCTATCCAAACGTCGAATAACATATGCACTCTAGTCAGTTTTTCTTCCCAAGAAGACGACTCTTCCTCAAAAACCCTATAGTAAGGAGAAGCTTTCATGGAACTCAATGCTGACAAATGTTCAGAACATTTGCTAAACAATTCATCCCAACCTTTTATTAGTCTACATTTGTTCTGATAAGTTACCAGTTCTAAAGAATATTGTGTCCATGTCTCTTTTACTTGCTTTAAAAATTCTTCCAGCCCCATCTCACCTTGAGCTGTTATGATAACTTCTCTAATAATAGATTCGTTTTTAATTATATTGAATGTCCAAATATATCCTAATGTTAATTCTGATTGGCTTTTCACTTGCAGACTTAACACTTTAAACAGTTTTCTCCAATGTCTGTCTTTTAAGGAGTCGCTTTTCAAGTCACTAATAACTGGAACTTGTTTAATTAAACTCTGTATATAACTATTCATGTAGTTGAAAGCAGAATACTGACGAATTTTGTCAGGAAGACTTTTACTTTTAAGATACAAAGCATCTAAAGATGCACGGAGTTTTCTGGGAACGACACTAGTCCAGGGCATCTCACTGAGATCATCTACCTCATTCCATAAAACAGAAAGAGAGCTCCAGACACTTTTTAAATCAGAAAGTTCCTCAAGGGCAGGTTCGAGCTGCTTAGTAGAATTTGATTGCAGTCCTAAAGCTGATTTCGCTTTATTAACTTGTTCCAAATCAACCGATAGTCCTGTCATTCTAGACTCAAAGTTTGATAATGTTTCTAAAGATGTTGCTGGGCGTAAACTTCCCTCAGTTGGTTTCATTTTCTCCCATTCATCGACGAGCTCATGGATTCGGGCAGATATGAGTTTGTCTTCAGCCACGATTTTTTGTTGTATCCCAGATATCTGCTCCTTAATGGTTCTAGCCTTACTAGAAAGGATCTCATTAAATGAAAACCATTCACTTTCTAGTCGGTCATACTGTATCCAATCTGCAGGAAATTTATATCTTTGTCTTTCCAACAACTTTTGACCTTTTTTGGATGTTATCTCAATAAATTTTTTCCAATCAGCTTGTTTACGTTTAATATCTTCCATAAATGTTATAAATGCCACAGCATCAGATGTGCTAGCAGTGTCAGAAGAATACTGTTCCAGCGATCTCCTTGAATTAATTACATTATCATAAGTGCTTTGCATTGAAGAACCCAATTTAATTCCAAATTTAGAAATAATCTCACTTTGCCAAGAATCATATTTTGAGTTAACTTTACTTTGAACCTGACCATAATCTATTTGCATATACAATCCGATAGATTTGCTAGTATGTTGATTGTCAAAAGTTGATCTCGAATTTTTGATCTCGGAAATTATGGTTTGCCAACTATCCAAATCTGAACCAAGAAACTCAGAAACCCGATCGATATTCAAGTCCCATAGAGCTTGATACTGTAACCACATTTCAACATATTCATTGGCCTGTTTTATCTTTTCCTCGATTGCAAGATAGGTATCTGTAAGAATGTTGTGAGGCAAAAAAGACAATATATCTTTATAAGTAGATGGTCTGGGAGCCCTTAATCTTAAATTAGCTTCATGCGTAACATTATAATCGAAAAAAGTGTCAAGACCTCCGGTCTCTCCCATATATTTCCCTGAAAAATCTAGGGGCATGATTCTAGATCCATTTTCAACATCATAACGGGAAGTAAGAGGTCTCGGCAAAAGACATACTATCGACAAATATTCATGAAGCTGTCTAATCCAAGATGCTCTAGCAGAATCAAGAGGGGGGTCTACATACATGATTTGGTTACGTATTGTTATTTCATGTATTTGAGGTCTTAGTTTAGGGGATTCACTCTCGATTGAAGAAATATTTTGAGATTTTATTTCATCTATATCATCTGATTTTTGGTTTACACCTAAACCCTGTAACAACTTGCGCTTGGAAGAGTTTGTAAAAGAATATAGATCTTCGTTATAGCCTTCAGGCTCACGTATAAATTCCTTAATCCAAATCTTTAAAGCATGTTCAGCTCTTACGCTGAGAACAGCCTCGATACGATCATCTAAATCTTGGACCCATTGATTCAAATTTGTGACATTATCCAAGCTAAGCCTATCTATGAGCTCTTGTATTTTCTCAAGTATTTCTAGAAAATTTTGGTGACTGTATGGGCAATTGGAAAGTTTATTAACACAATCATTTATGGAGTTATTTATTTCGACAAAGCTTTGAACTTTTTCTTGGAATTTTGAAGATGCTAATGCCAAATCACGAACGAAAGCGACATGATGCTGTTCTCTGTTACCCTTAATAGATGATGGTGGGAGGTCTATGGTATTCACAAACAAATCCCATCTCATGTGAAATCCATTTTGAATCAAAGATTGCACTTCGTTTCTGTAGCCGTCAGCAAGAGTAGATACCCCCATGTTTTCAGTAAGAGTATTAACTGTTTGTTTGTATATGCGAATGCTTTCACCAAGGCTAACAGCGAATGGATAAACCCTACGACCATCTCTGGCCACATTAACTAAAGTATGAGGCACCTGAAACCCAATCCATAACAGTTCTCTGACTTCCTTAAACAAAGTCACCAGTTGAGCATCAAATTTAACAGAAAGCTGTAGAGATTGATTTGTGGCTCGTTGTCTGGAAATGAGGAAAACTCTACCAGAGACGGACAAGTCGCTGCGACTAATCTCGTAATACCAAGAATCGTATAGAGGTTTGGTATTCAGCTTTTGTCTGAAACTTTCAGAATCTGATTTTAATCTTTGTCCATCAGCATACAATTCCCACCCTTTCCCTAGTACATCCTCAACTCTTTTCATGTAATTGTCGAGCTGTCTTTCGATTTCTTTTGTCCAAATTATTTCACCTGAGACCAAAGGTATATCTCTAAGCTGAGTCATTTTAAAAGCTGAAGATCGATGAAAATGAGTCTTAAATTTATCATGAATTCGCTTTATATCACCTTTCACAGAAATAATTAAACGGGTTTGATATTCCTGAATAGCACCTCTAATCTTTGGTCTAATAAACAAAGCATTGAATTGGGAAAAAACTCTAAACATCTCATTTGCATTTTTACAAATAGCAAGTCTATCGCGAAGTTTTGAAATTATTTGATTCTCGACCCTAGAAACTCTTTCATTATAGATGGCTTCAACTTGCTCCCATTCTAAAATCCCCTCATTGCTGACATCTAACACATCAATATGTTTAGCAGCATCATATGCAAGTCTTATTTCTTCGACTGGATCTCCAGCGTTTGAATTAGAAACTGGTACAAAACTCTGGGCTTTATTTTTTGTGTAATTGAATTTATCCAAATCCATTACTGAATCAATAGTTTGAATAAGTTGCTCGTGTTGTCTACGAAATTTCGCGACGAGAACCAATCTTTCTTTGAGAGATTCGTGAGCTGAATTGATTTTAAGTGGAATGAATCTATCATTTCTTTTTCTTGTAGTGTCTCTTGCAACATTAATAAAATCGTTTAGATCTTCGTCCCACATGGAAAATGCGCTTTCGGCACCATTAATAAGGGATTCGAAAATGTTGAAATCTAGATATAATAGTCGCTTTCCTCCCAAAATCTTGAGGACTTGGTCTCTAAAGTCAACAGATATCATTTCTACAAAGTTCAGGGCGCGATGAATAGGATATGGTGTTATTTTCAACTTTTTGTTTATATGGCTAAATATGGAGTCAATGCTATAACAAACTTTTGTCATATCTGAGGCTGACAAAAGATCATTTAAAGGGAGATCTCTCATTAAAATGTTGTATTTAAGAACAAGATCTGTAGCCTCTTTGAGACCAATATCAGTCATGAAAGAAACGGTTACATGGAAACGTTTTGCCGCCTTCAATATATCTAAAGTTAAAACCACCTCTTCGCTTGAAAGTTTTTTTTCAATCTTTTCAAGACTTTTTTCCATATTTATCCAAAAGTTGATCTCCTGGCTAGCAGTTCTGGTGATTGGATCCCTAACTAGATTTGTAACCTTCTGAATTTCTTTTATCCAACTGTTGACATCGGCTTGAATTGAGTTTAAAATCTTCGAATCGGACAACATGAGAGGATCGATATTGTTAACACCAACCCTGCGATGTTGGTTTCTAGCAATCTCAATTTCATTTTTAACAAATTTGTTAATGATAAGATTTGGTTCTGGAATTTCAGTGTCGTGCTGTAACTGAAGTAAAGCAAGCTCAAGCTCAGCTAGCCTCTTTTTAGCCATAGGCAGCCCTGAATCTGAGTCCTTGAGTTCTCTTTTGATAGCTACCGAATCGGAACCAGAAGAATTAGGGGCCTTTTGTCTAGAATCGATGAAAGAATCCAAATAAGGACTAACACCATAATGGATGAGAGAGTGAATGGCCTCATAAGGAGTTTGTGAACCGATTCCTAAAAACCCATTAGGTTGAATGGCTGAATTAGAAGTATCGGACTCTACAGGATCTATAAGATTTCCATTTACATCGAGCTCTCCTACTCTGCCCTTATCTAAACTTTCATTTATTGCCGGGCCGGGAAGATTAATAACCTGAATTTGGTGTGAAATCGGGGTGTTACTATAAAGAACGGGTACATTTTTTATCAAGGCAATGGCGCCCATAAGACTTTTTTTCCATTGAAGCTCTAGCTCAACGGAATAGGATATGGGAAGGAAAACTTGGATAATTCCGGCATCAACATCCTCTTTTGAAAGTTCTTCTAAACCTTTGACGATATAGAGTACCTGAGTTTGATTGTCATTTATAAACTGATTTATCTTCTCAATGGAAGTCGGAAGTGCAAAAGCCGACAGGATACCTTCTTCACTACCATCTCCTCCTAGTAACGCAGAAGTTACCTTTGATATAAACTTCTCGACAGAAGAAATATCATGAAAAGATGGAGCCGGAGGAGAATTGAAAGCTGGAGTCTCGGTACCGTGTAAACCGGAAGAAGAGGCAGAGTGTTTAAGGACCTCTCTACTCATGTTCTTCTATTTTTCAGGAAAATAAATTCAAAATGTATTGGTGGCAGTGATTAAATATGATGAAATTTATGAATATGATCAAAACTGTGTTGAGAGTTGTGTAAATAGAAAGAATCAAATAGTCAGCCTTGAGTTTAGTATTGCGCTCAACCATATATTTGACACCTTTAACATATTTCGCCCACTCAATCTTCATTGATTGGTTAAAACTTGTGTATATAATATTCTCTACCAAATAATGTTCTCTCAAAATACTTTTAATTGATTTGATTTACTGCAAACCTTCTTATTCAAGTCACTACCAATAGTTGTATGTTAAATAAATAAAACGATTAGCAATAACGTTGGCTGTTTTTAATTTTGACAATTCGTAATATTTGTTTCAATGAAATTTTGGTATATCCTGAATAAACTGTTCCGTAAAAAAAAAAAATCCTGAATAAACTATTACCAACTATTTTTTAGCTATCTTTCCGCATCATCGCTCTAATTTAAAAGCTAATACTAATAATCATCTTGTATTGGATTATAATGCTACCCCAAATGATTTTTGTAACAGTGCATGCATTGATCTTGTAGTTTTAGCTATTTTAACTTGATTTGAAAATCATGGTCTATTTATTAAAAAAATTAAGACTGATTAGGCAAATTTCCCATAATGTATAAAAATTACTAGTGGTTAAGTTAGCGTAATTTAATAAATGCAGGAAATGCCTTTATAGTGTGAACTTTTTTTATAATTTAGTATTGGATAAACCAACACCTAGGGCTATATGTGAAATCATTATTATAAGGTGACGTGACTGAAGATCTACTGGAAATTTCACCTACATGATATTTCGCCTAATTTTTGTCTAATAAAATTCCAACATTGAAAAATTATCAAAAACATTATTTTTTTGCAGAAATAATTTGTTTTTACAGGATGTTATTTTTTTAATTAAGAGGTTTAATAGGTTTAAAAATTAGCCGAAATCCCCTTTAGGCTTTCAGTCCGACACCTTATTATAGTATTACCAAAGAAAGCCAGTAATTAGTTCTTCACTGTTTATATTCCTATTATTTAACAATAGTACAAAATAATTCATATCATCCTATAGAAGATTATCATTGTTATCTAAAATAAGCAAAAATTATTTTCTAGCCCAATTAAAAATCATGTATAAATAATTTTAAGTTTTAAAAAAATATTTTTTTTTTACTGTGAAAGAGACTCTTTGACAATCAAAGCAGTAATTAGTGGGGTTTTTATTTGTATCACGAAATTACACTTAACTCTTTCAAGGCCGATACTACAAAAAACGGCACTCACTTTTAGATTAATGTTATCGTTAAATTAATAATATTTGTATGTCACGGGCCTAATCATGAATTTAGACATATTATAATTTTAAATATAATTAAATAGGAATGAGGAGAAAGTTTGGTCCCGGAAAGGGTTAAGACAAAGTCATTATAGACTATACTAAAAAAGAATCAGAAAAAGTAGTATATAGATTATTATTATCCTAAAAACAATAAGCCCATCTATCTGGCTACCGGTAGCGTATCTACAGGATTGATTAAAATCTAACGGCTGTAAGACCCCCTCCCTGGAATCGCTTCAATAAGGTGTGTGATTGAGGTTAAACTCAGTCAAAAATTAATCTCTTTGTCAAAAAACAAACCCCGAATGGAAAGACGGAGCTCCCAGTTAGAATCTACTTCGAGTAGGATTAATAAAATATGGACATGTCCGAAAATTGGGTCTATCGATATTACTTTCCTACAAATAGCTGTTAAACGCTGAGATCCGTTTGACTGTCGAACGCTGATCTTGTGCACTAGATTATGTCTCAGCTGTGCTATACGATGGGTTCCTCGTTTTTCCTGATGGCTCTCCTCTGGAATCGCTTTCTTCTAAAATGCTGCACGCTGCTTCCATTAATCCCATTCAGGAGTAGTACAGTG
Source organism: Smittium mucronatum (assembly GCA_001953115.1). Lineage (NCBI taxonomy): Eukaryota > Fungi > Kickxellomycota > Harpellomycetes > Harpellales > Legeriomycetaceae > Smittium > Smittium mucronatum. The sequence goes on along the minus strand of LSSL01003803.1, from coordinate 8,286 downwards.
CTGTGTGGATTTTTAGTATAAAGTACTTAAGAAGGTATTCTACATATGCCCCCAAACTACAGTAGGGTGTTTCACTTTTAGAAGCAGTTTACCAGAGTGAATCTCAAATTTCCTTTTATGCTTGACTCATTTATGGGCAATTTTCTTCAAGAGAGTTCATTTATCAAATTCAACTTTAAACTTTCCTAATTTTTAAACCTGTTCAGTAGTTAAAATTTTTAATTTCAAAAGGCTATTGATATTGGTAGAGAAAGAAGAAATAGGAAAATAATATCGATATGTATATTATATTTAGGCTGATTTAAAAATGAATTTCTGATCGAATATGGACGAAAAAACAGCCAATATTTTATAAAGTAATAAAATGTATGCATGAAAAATAATCTCCAATATTGATGAACTGAAATTTGTTAGGCAAACTATTTTCAAATTAAAGGAAGATTTATTTAAAAAAAAAGTGTGATAGTTCTATACTAATTTAGTTTAACCTTTTGAAGATGCATATAGATAAAAACAACTGGGATATGAAATTATATAAACTGCGCTTAAATCAGAAAAAAATCTATACAACTATCATTTTTGTAATTTGAAATCTTCTAATATCAATATTAATATTTTTAAGGTCAATATTGAGTAAATTTTAAATATATAAAGTATCTGGATCTTTGATTTTGTAATATCGAATAAACAAAACAAAAATAATTGAAAATAATGTTCATATTAAGAATTAAGTTCATTTTTATTTTTTGATCAATTTTTATTTCATAATAATGAAATTATTATCTCTAAAATTTTACTATTAAAACAAATTAATATCTATAAACTTTAATTAATTTTACTTTTCAGGATCTTTCATTCTTTACTTTTTATATAAAAAATAATAAAAAAAGAATGTGTGTGTTTAATCAGAGAACACGCAATATTTTTAAAGTGCCAATAAAAGCATTTCGAAGAATTGGGGAGAAATCATTATGGAATTTTCTAATGATTATAAGTGTAGTATATTTTATTTTCAAAATAAACAGAAAGTTTGAGCTCACCTCATATGAAGATTAGATATTCATAAATCTGATGGGTATAGATATTATAAATACTTGAATCAACTTTTGAGCATTTTATTAATAATAACTCATTAAAAAAATGCTCTTTTATTTGAAAATTATTTTAATGAAATTAATCCCCCCCCTCATAGCAAAACAAAAATATCTCATACACAATTGGCTTAGAACCTTTTAATCAAAATTTTAATAGTATATATGTAACGCATAAAAATAAATTTTAGTGAAAAAATATTCACTTTCTCACAACTAGTTTTAGCTCTATAAACACAAATTTTCTTTTTTAAATGATAATTCCTCTTATACTTTCAAGTTTTAAATTAAAATAAAACCCCTGAAATTACTGTGAAAAAGATAATAACTTTAGGGGTAATTTAAAAAAAAAATAATGTAACCATTAAATTTCTCAATTAATTACATCCTGTTTTTTTACTTGAATTCTAGGGATTATGAAGTATATCGCTTCAGATATTATTTTATTTCTTTAAAAATCAAAATTGACGAAGAATTTTTAGAGCGTTTCAAATAATCTCATTAGGTTAAAATATATATATATATAAATATTAGTATTAAAATCTTAATATTCTAACTTTACACTAAGATTCTCCTCAAAAATTAAATAATTTATTCCCAATATATTTAATAATTAATTGATGGCTCTAAACTATAAATAATATGAAAAAATAGGTGATAACATAATTAAATTAAAAACAATAAAAATAAATAAAATTCGTTTGAATTTCACTAAACTTTCTTTTAAAAAAATTTGTTAAAAAACCTTGGAATTTTTTTTTTACCATTTTATCACAGATTTTAGAGCTTGGATATATAGATAGCAAGTAAAAGGGATGCTTTTGAAAGAAAAAAAATTATTGGAGCTTTTTTGTTATTTCATTGGAATTGATAATTGGGTGGAATTTTTAATATTTAAATGTGATAAAAAAAATTAGTGATGCTGATAAAAAAAATTAGTGATGCTGATAAAAAAAATTAGTGATGCTGATAAAAAAAATTAGTGATGCTGATAAAAAAAATTAGTGATGCTGATAAAAAAATTTTATATAATGGAATAAGATGGCAGAAAATTCTAATAATCAGAATAATCAATTAATCAATTATATGGTCGAATTTCAAATATGAAGATTAAAATTACAAGAAAGCATTAAATTTCATATTCCTCTATTGTTTATTATTACTTCTAAAAATTTTAAAACACAGAAATTTTAGAAAAAAAGTATTCTTAATTAATCTCCCCCCTTAAATCGGTTTAAGATAATACTAAATAATTTATTAGTGAATAATTTTAATAAAAAATTTAAAATTTTGACTTGGTCATATAAAAAAAAACTGGGTATTATATTTGACTTCTTTAGGATCTTCAATGAAAGAATATTGATATTTCCAGAATTATTTATACTCATACTTTAAATGCTAAAAAAAAAAAGTTGAAAACCAAGGGAAATTACAGTAAAAAGGGCTATTTTGATTAGATAAGCTATTGATATATACAAATATTTTTTCAAATAATTATTGATAAATTTAAATCGTATTAAAAAAATGAAAATATAGTTATCTTAGTTATGTAACAAAATTATATAAACCAAAATTTATTCACTATAAGAGTTATTAAATTATTATTATTATTTGAAATTTTTGAATAAAGATAAAAGAAAACCTTTATGCTTAAGAGATATTTAGATTAAATACGTTAATTTTCATTTAAAGTTACAAGTTAATTAAATTGATGCTATTATTAATATATATATATATATAATAATTCTGATATAGATAAATTCACCATTAAAATTTAAGATAAAACCCCTAAATATATCAAGTAAAAAAGCGCTATTTACTAAAGGATTTATTTAATTATATAATATATGTTGCACATGAATTTGATCCTTGCATATAATTGATCATTAACTAGTGATTTCGATCCCTGTTAGGGTTTGATTCGATTTAATTAAGAGGGAAATTGATTGTACACTATTAATTTTATTGAATAAAGATTTATCCAATATAAATATCGATAAATCACTGTAAATTTTTATTCTGTTAAATTATTTATGTCTAATCCAATTAAGGATAATTCCATTTATTTCTGGTAAAAAAAAAAATCGTTATAATGAACTGGTCTTTTGTTTTGAAATATGTTTATTTGATTCGATTTATCATTTAATCTATACAAAATATTTTTATTTAATTACATAATATTGCTATTTATCGTTGCTTTTTTAAATAAAATCTAACGTATACCAGTTTAATTGAGCTGTTTGGATGTGATTTTTTAGCTACCCAATTTAACTTAATTATATTTTTATAAGTAAAATAAAATAGCTAATGAACATGTATAATATTGATATTTTCATGATATCTTTGTGCTATCACTTTTATTTAATTCTTCTTTAGATTTTTACTTTATTTTAATTTTTTACAAATAATAATTTGCTATGGCTATATAAATTGTATTTTCAAGCTGTATTAAATACGTATTTCTAAAATTCTTTTTTTATGTATAATAAGCACTGATAAGTTTATTTTAGAGTGAAATTTTGTAAAAATTAAAACATTTTAGTTTAGCTTTTTCCTTATAAATAATTTATTATAATATATATGCTCTCCTGTTATAACTGCACTATAAATTTAAAAGCAAGTATATTGAAGAAATCGGAATTAAAAAAACTAGACGTTTTTAGATCAATTTTTTCATAATTAAAGTATATAACGAATATCCACAGTTTTTTTTTTAACCATTTGCCAAATTTAAAATTAAAATAATAAATATAGTGGTAGATTTTTACCATTATTCAGAATAATATTATATAATTATTTTTAAAACTAATAAAAATTGGGTTATATTGATCCCTTTATACAATTTTAGATTTATGATCTTTCGAATTTTATTCGGCACTAATCCATCAATCGTTATTAATATTTAAAATCAGCAAAAAATTATAATTAAAATAATTATATAACTTTTGATGACTTCTTAATTAATACAAACTAGATTAATAACACCGCTAAATTTTTCCTTTTCAAAATAATACACACAAAATTAACAAAAAATTAATGTTTTGCTATATTTAAAGACACATTGCAGTTTTAGCTTTTTGCAAAATACTATCTTATATTGATAAAATTTCACTCAAATTTATTGTTATAAAAAAACTCTTGCCTTTGACCAAAAATTAACGAAATTCGCCTTTAAAAATATTAGGCATAAATAATGGGACAAAATAAAAATTTAAGGTGATTTATATATATATATATATTAGCTAAATTTTCATTCGATAAAATTAATAAAATCCAATAAACTTCCTTTTTAATTAAATCATATCAAACCCACGTAGAGATCGAAATCACCAGTTAATGATCAAATATATTTATAATTAATACATAAATATTAACCCCATAAAACTTGAATTTCACTAAAATATCATTGAAAAATTGACTTGGAATAATATAACGATTAAATAGTTTTTTATCTAACATATTTAGGCTCGAATGTTTTTTTTGGAATGCCTATCATTATATTTAAAGATTTTCAGTGGGTTATTTTTTCTACAACAGTTTTATTCTTCTATTATTATTATGTTGCCAAATTTAGATAAATTTAATTTGTATCTAAAAAAATCATATATATTCTTCGTGAAGATAAAATAAACCCATTTATTCAGGAATTCAAATTTTATAATATAGAAGATTAATAATTTAAATATCTGCACAAAATGCTTTTGATAAATAAATATCTTTTATTTATTTTATTTTATTGAAAAAAAAAACATGTTAATTTTTAGTTTAATAATTTTTAAACAATTTCTGAAAGACATTTAACTAAGCTTAAAGTAGTATCTTTGAATAAAAAGGAAATGTTTCATCAATATATCTTTATCATTTTATTAGTTTTTTTTTTAAAAAAATTACATTTGAATATTTTTTGTAAAAACAATAATTATAAAACAATTATCTATGCTAAGCAATTCGTGTTAAAAAACTCGATATATTTCAAATTTATAATTAAACCCCCACCATATGTTTTAAAACTATCCTTTATACAAAAATTTAAAGTCCAATTCATTATACATATTGGGTCTAAATGAAATTCAAAATGCCTAAATTACTATATACTTTTTTATTCAATTTTTTTTGACATTCAGAGCCTTTAAGTCCAACCATATTACTCTTTATTTTAAAAAGTGATATTATTGATATAAATTAAGCAGAAACTGCTTCAAATATAAAGATTTAGTATGATATATAGGTTTTAAACATACGAAGAATGAAGAAAAAATTGTTATGTAATGATTTAATTTCTGGGGATAAAAAATTAAGTACTTCGGTTATTATTTTATTGCATCAAAAATTTTAATTGGAATATAATTTTATAGGGAATAAGTTTATGTTTAAAAAATAATTACTAGAAGATGATTCCTAAATAACCCCCGAAATTTTATTATATGAGCCCTTAATTATTTGAATACATTCATAAAAAAGGTGGATTATTAAAATATATATTGAAAATATAAAAAAATTTAAATTTAGAATATTTTGAAATATCTTAGTTGGATTATTATTTGAGTTTAAAAAACTTAAAAAAAAATCCAAAAAATACAGCGTATTTATTATCTTTTTAAAAATAACATTTTATTGATGCCTATATAACTAGAAACATGTTTAATATTAATCCATTTAATTTATATGTAATAAAGTAGAGCAAAATTTTAAAACAGTTATACAACAGTAAACTGAACACGGTTTTCAGATGTTATAAAATGAAGCAATATAGCTATTTCGTTTATTTATTAAATATGTTTAATGATTTAAAAAAATAAACATGAAATATAAATATAGCCCGAATAATTGTGGTAGTTTTTAAGAGTACCACTACCTTTATTTTCAATTAAGGGGTTTAATGATATAAAAAAGAAATTAAAGATAGGTCAAAGGTAGGTGCGTTTTTAAAAGAAAGAAAGAAAAATTAACAACTACTTTTTAAGCTTATAAGTTTTGAATAAGTATCAGTATTTTAAATTTTTAAGCTGAAATATATTTGATTTTTAATTTTCAATTGCTTTTTACTCAGATGGTTTGGGATTATTTATTTTTCAACTTTTAAAACTAAGCCAAGTACTTATAGTTTAAATTTTATTTATTTATAAGAAAATTTCCGCCGAGACGAGCCAAGAAAGCTGACTTGTATTTCATTTATATATAAATTTGACAGATTTTCAATAAATTGTGTTGTTTTCGAATCCTCATTACTATTATATCTCTTTCTATTGCTCAAAATATCTTCGATCCATTTTCTTCTATTATTAAAACTTCAGTAATTAGTTTTTTTGGATTAACTTTGGCCTTCTTTGTAATTTATTTTGAATTTAGTTTATCCAATAAAATTTGTTTATCTTTTAACTCAAAATACAAAATTAATTCACGTGGTAAATCAATCTGGGAAAAAAACAAAAGTTGTTTGTTTTTTTACTTTTATTTTCTTTTTAATCCTTTTCCTTCCCTTCCCTTTCATTCTTTTCTTTGTCCTCCCCGTTTAATTTTTTTCTTTTTATATATATTATTACTATGAAAAATAGTTCTCTGTGCTCGGTCGTATATTTTACCCCGCTACATAATTATTATGAAAACTGAAGAAAAAGAATGATTAAAAAATGAAAAAACTATCATGGATAATATAAAAAAAATAAACCTATGAAATGTTCTATATAACTTAAGACAATCCAAAATTAAATGGCAAAAAATGAAAGAATATAATTTTTTTCAAAAAAAATCAAAAACTCAAAGTATGATGCATATAATTTCTTATAAATTATTATTTTTGAGGATTGAATTTTTTAATATCGTTTTTCTTATTATACGTTTATAAAATTTTGGGGGTTTTCAAAAGAATTATAATAGCTATAATTAGGAAAACCTGATTACGATTCGAAATAATTTATGATATTTTCGTCAGTTTTTAAATTATTTTTTTTAAAATATCGTGTATTAAGGAAATATTTAGTGTGATTATAGACCGTATTTTCAAAAAAATTAAAAATAATTCTAATAATTAATTTCTAAAAAATTAAGACTATTTCCAATAGATTTATTTTAAATTGACATCATTTAGCTTTTTCAGCATAATATAAAAAAAATTGACATAATATGCTTAAAAATTATAAAATATATTTGAAAGCTACAAATAATAATTAGAATTTCAATTCTTTAAATCAATAACAATCATGAATTAATATATAATCATCTATAATAGAACTAGTATTGTGGCTGATTATTTTTTTTGAAAAAATTTCCTGGAATTCTGGATTTTTAAATTTTAAATTCTTTAAAAAAAACTTTAGCCCTTTTAAAACATTAAATTTATCGATCAGTAATATTTGTTTTATTACGACAGGAAAAAACTACACAAACATGTTTTGTTTTTTGTAAGTTATTTTATAATTATCTTTTCAATATGGCGATAAAAATTATTGATAGTGCAAAATAAATAGATCTTTACTTTAGTGTTTATTTATATAATATAACAATTATAATTATTAAAAAAATATAAATATAGTATAAATTCAAAATCCAATCTTAAAATTCTAAATGAAAAAATGAAAAAATCATAACCTGGATGATTATTCCTGTTTTCATTTGTACCTTCTAACAAATAGGAAGGAAAAATATAATAAATCCCTAAAAACATAAAATTCCTGATTTTTTATCTAATTTATCTACTAAAATTTTAAATTAATTATACCCCCCCCCTATTTATTAACTTTTATCAAATAAAATTGAATATAATTAAGTAAATTTGAATACAATTGTTTTTTTAAAAAACAAAAATCAGTTTATGTGTCAAATTAAATAAAAAAAACAATATAGGTACAGATTGGTAATTTTTTAATCAAAATAAGTAAAAAAATGATAAAAAAATTTCGTCTTCATATCGAAAATTAAATGATATATGCTAATTGAGTTTTAAAATAGATTAAAATTTCCAATCCTCTGGCGATATTATACCCAAAAAATTAGACTTGCTTTGATCTTAATAAAGCTGATATATTTCATTGAAAACATTCTAAATTTTTTGACTTTAATGAAGGTTTTAAGACATTAAAGGTTATTTGATAACATATTATACATAATTTTTTTTCTAGATTCTTTAATATTAAAGAGAGTTTAATTTTTAATTCATAATTATAAATAATAATTTCATTTTACCCGCCTTCTTGTA